>APFE030149578.1:52478-74179 GCA_000404065.3 Pinus taeda | reverse complement strand
TATATATGAATTAATATAGATTTATTTTAATTTTTAATTTATAAGTAGAAAGGAATTAAATTATTAGATATTATTTTTTTGGGATTTAACTTTGTTAAGTAAGTTATTCATTTATGAGTACTTTTATGAGAGAAATGAATCCTCATTCATGTAAGTGGGATTGAAACTAGTGAAATGAATCGACATTCACTTAGACCATTTTCATGAGAGGTAGTCAAGTGGGATTGAAACTAGTGAAATGAATCGTCATTCACCTATGACCATTTTTGTCACAACCAACAATACTTACCATGCACTACTTACCACGCAAATAAAAAAAAATTGGTTAACTTCACGTATATTCTGATTGTAATTATTGTTTTACCCACATTAGGGTATGTCTACATATTAAATATAACTATTCTTCCACACATCTAAGGGTATCTACTAATGTTGCAGACCCCTTGACGGTCATGGTGATACATTTATATCGTAACCTCTGTCGAGGTGGCGTTTTTTAATAAACCAAACTTGTAACCTTTACTATTGATGCGACGTAGGGCTGATGTTCCCAGCTCCCTATGTAGCCAACGGTCACTTACCTGAGTGCATTTACTCTCCGAAACGGAGAGGGATACAGCTGGCTTGCCTCGGGATTTCTCCCCATCGACCTGAATTGCGGTAGCTGAGTTCGCTGGAGGAGGTAATAAATGACATGGTCCTGCAGTGGACTCCTTGGGATCACAGATATGATCTATGGCAGATATCGCCCTTCCTTGATCGGACGGTCAGGCCAACTGCCAGTTGTGAGGTTGCTCTAGGGTTTCGCTTTATATTATTGCTTGGTTTCATTTCCGCGGTTATTCATTCTTCCTCCTGCTCTATACTCCTCTGTTCCTCGTCACCGTCTTCAATGGTGGCGCCTGGTTCGCAGATTTTCTCCGGAGTCTGTAACTATCCTTGGCACGCCATTCTACTCGAGACATTGCAGGTAATCCCTTCTGTTTTCTCTAAAGGTTCAATAAGAAATTGTACAGTTATTTTTGGAATTGCCTGCTGTTACCATTAACTCATGTGGATGATTTGGTTGACAGAGCTTGAGGGATTTTCTATGCAGCTCAAGCTTAATTTCTGAGAACCGTTTCTCAGGTAAGCCTACACCTTTGTAGCGTAGGATTTACATTTGTGTTTGATATTGGGTTGAAGTTGATTTCCCCCTTTTCTGTCAGGCGATTTCTCCGTTGCTCCGTTGGAGGTTGAATCCTTGTGGCCTATTCGCCTGAGGGCGCCATCCTGTGCTTGAAGCCAGGATACTGCCCTCGTGGTGGAAACGGTATCTACCGTGCCTGAACAGAGCTCATAGGCATATGCCCTAAACTCGGAATGTATTATTTTCATTTGGGTTTTCTGGTCATTGTTCTATTATACAAAGATTTAATCGACCATCACTGTGGATGGCTTAATTGATGCGCCACGAGGCATTTGTCATAATTGCACCTTTGTTTTGGATTGCGGTTATAATGCATTGATGAACATGACTCTATTTTCTTCAGACACATGTGGAATTTCCAGTTACTCTGTTTCCTGAAGTAATGATACTGTAGTTGTTTCCAGTTTACTCTTGTGGCCGAGGTTTCGGCAAAACTTAATTAACCTATTATTTCATGAGGTTTAGCTCTGGAAAATGATGTTCTTGATGTGTCTCTGCAACCCTTAGTTGGTCTGTACACGTTTAATATCTGCTTGTTATACAGAAAGGAATATATATATATATATATATATATATTGTTTCATCGTTTGTCTTTATTTATGTGCATAACGCATGGTTACGACCCTTGACAGTCTTGACACTGGAAGCTTTGGCTAGGCCTTGACTGTTTTTACGTTATGGGATTTCAACCGTGGCTATTGTCACCTGCATTGTTTCGGTTATAGAGTTTTAGGCATATTGTAGTATACCAATCTTTTCATTTACAGCAGTTAGCTCGATTATTACATAGTTTACGCATGTCTTGAATCTTTTCAAGTTGTCACTACTCGTGGTCTCTTGTTATGCTACTATTACATTCGTGTAATGCTATTCCATGCGAGGATTAGACAGTTTTAAAGAAGTATAGTCATTACCATGGTACTGTGTCTTCTTTATCGTACCGAGAGCAATGATCGTTACTCCACCGTGTTTTTGGTTAATTGAACCACTGTGCACAGGCTATGCGCACGCGCTTCCAGCATTTCTTGTCATAATATAAGTATATGTATATGTCTGGGTTGGATATTCGCTCGGGGTCTTTTCCTGTTTATCATTATATCACTGTTTACATTTTACGAATTTCTGCTATTTTAATGATTACATTCCTTCTATCGAATGCAACTCAGAAGTTGGTTCTTATATTCGGTTCTTTTCTTTCATTTACAAAGACTCTGTCTCCGATTTATGTCACCCCTACCCAATAAGGTAGGGTTTATATTTAGTTCTTCTTGAACCCCATTCTACAGAGACTCCACTGAATTTGTGTAATATTCTATTCGGATTCTAAATTACCCATGCTCGACTCTACCTCAGATTTTGTTTAATGAATCATTGTGTTGTTATATATATATATGCACATGTATACTTTTCCTCAGATTTCGTTTAATGATTCATTGTGTTTCTTATATATATGTACATGTATACTTTTCATTGGTTTTCTTACCGTAGCATCTGTATATTGGTTTTCTTGAACAGATTAAGACTATTTGTCATATTAATACTCTGACCTACAGTCCAAATAATATCTTTACAAACACGATTATACCTCAGATCATAAAATGATAACTGTACTGACCTGCACCGTTATCCTATAGTCTTCAGCGCTGTTCTAGATTAAAGGATAATACCTTGTTGCTTGTTCTCCTCCCAACCATGAGACCAGTCCACCAGACTAAATCTCCCCCCAAGCCCTCTTGCCAGACCATTGTCTTCAGCAAGATATTGCACCACCTGTGCCTGTGCTATCTGGTCCTTACCAGACTTAGCACCCTCTTTTCTTCCTTTATTGCCTTCTCTCCCATTTGTTCCTTAACAACCCGGGTCCTTTTCCTTTTTCCCTTTTCTATGGGAGTAGGAGAAACAATTAGGGTTTTTCCCTGTTAACAACTGCTTTTTTTTTTTTTTTCATTTATCATGTGGTAAGAAAAGGGAATAACTTCCTCATAGAATTTATTATGTGTAATCATTCAATTTGTACTCAGTTTTGAATTAACAATATTCAATTCATTTTTCACAAAAAGATAATGATCTCTGTTCCATAATTACTTACAATGGTAAAACAGAAGATTTATTCACATAAATTACCCAGTCATTACAATTTTCATTTTTTCATGAGAGGTAGTCAAGTTGGAGTGAAATTAGTGAAATGAATCGTCATTCATTTATGACAATTTTCATGAGAGGTAGTTATATGATGCTCACACGGTGAAGTAGTGGGATTGAAACTAGTGAAATGAATCACATAATGTTAATCATCACTTCCGGGGCTTGCACCCAGTAACCAGGACTTCTCAGGAAGTCACTCGTCCCAGATCGCCTCTGACTCAAGCGCACTTAACTATGAACTTTTCCCCAAAATCAAGCCCACTTAGCTTGCTACCCGATTTGCAAAACCTTAGCAAGTATTGTGCCTCATGAAACATTCTCATAGAGCTCCCTTCACTCTTTTGAATTTAAGTATTGAGGGGTTTTCGCACTGCATTATATTAGATATCATTTTGTGGGATTCAACTGCGTTAAGTAAGTCATTCATCTATGACCATTTCCCTAAGAGGTAGTCGTAACTCAAAAATTTCTCATGATTTTTGAATAGTCCACTTAGTACGCTTGCATCAGGTGATGCTCACAGGGGTGAATCAAATTCTTTAAAGTTAAATATTGATCGATATATATTGCTTAATAAATTCAAAATTAAAATCCATCTATATTGTTTCTTAACAATATAATTTATATTTATATAAATTTCCACCATCTCTATATATAAATGATAAAATTTATATATGGACCACACTATTTTTTCGAACGCGTCGGAATGGTTCTCATGTGATTTTCGTGGAAAAATCTCTCATAAATGAAATTAAAATTTTATATAGATTTTAAATATCTCTAATTGAAAATATTTATTATATTCTCTTTGAAATATTTTATCAAATTTTTATAGATTTATTTTTAACATAATATACGAGAGAAATATTTTATTTTTTTTTAATTATTTTAAGCTAATATACATAACAACAATATAATTTATTTTTATAAATTTACTTCTTATATATAAAAATATTTTTATATAGATTTACATATCTCTATTATAAAAATATTTTTTTATATTCTTTTCGAAAATTTTAAAGGTTTTTTTATTTATCTTTAAGATTTTTTTAATGTAATATAAGTAACATTGATTTTATTATTTCACGCTCCTCATAGAGATTTCAATCATGCATCTTATGATATGTAAATATGTATAAATATTCTCATATATTAGATATTCACTAATAGGTATTAAGAAGTCTTCGAAATTGTATCTTTCCCATCGCATATAAGTTATAAAAGGTTTTTTCACCACTATATATGTGGGGTAAATTAATATAAATTATATGTTGATGTAAATTATTTTATTTATATCGATATTTTTATGTATAAAAATATTATTTTTTAATTATATGTTTTAAAAATAATCTTATTACTAAATATTAGAATTATTATATATTATATATAATTTTGCTTGTAAATTATTAATAAATTTAAATTCTTATTATTATTTTTTTTCATTATTTTTAATTGAGTCCATATTTTTTTTCTATCTAATACTTTATTTTAATAACACTATAACATTGCAACTTCTCCTCCATACTCGCTTGTAGAGAGCTATGGAGCAAAAAAAGCTTTTAAACTAAAAAACAATGTGTAAAATTAATAAAATTTGTATATAGAGAAGAAAAATCACAATATAGAAAAGTTAAACATACTGTCATAAACTATTAAAAATATATTTATAAAATTATAATTCTTAAAAAATTAAATTATAATCTTACAAAATGATTTAAAAACATGTTATAACTTATTAAGAAAAAAAATTAACAAAGAATTGTAAATTTACTTAATTTTTCCCAAAGGCTCCAGGTCCATTATGATAGATATATTGTAATATACTGCTTAAAACTTTGACTAAATTTAAAATAAAAATTAAATTTTTTAAAAATATTAATGTAAACATTTTAATTGGATAAAATAAAATAAAAAATAAAATATTAAATATACCTTATAAA
The DNA here is from genome assembly GCA_000404065.3 of Pinus taeda. Lineage (NCBI taxonomy): Eukaryota > Viridiplantae > Streptophyta > Pinopsida > Pinales > Pinaceae > Pinus > Pinus taeda. The sequence continues at coordinate 68,905 of APFE030149578.1, read as the reverse complement.
TAAAATTGAAAATGGCCATGGTATTGAGAATCATGGTATTCAATGGAATATAGACTATTTAAGGGAGAAATTTACAACCTAGGTCTAAAAAAAATATTAATGTAATGTACTGTAGACCTTTTAAATTGGGAAAATAAAATAACTCTATAAAAATAAAATAATAAAAAAAATAGAAAATAGCCATGGTATTGACCCATGGTATTCTTGTGGAATATAGCTTATTTAAAGGGGGAAACTAAACCAACCTAGATCCATCTTAACTCTCGATCTGCCAAGTACCTAGAGGGATCAAATCTCTTTTAGGGTAAAATTAGAATGAAAATATTTAATTCCTCTGGGATCTTAGAAGATCTAGAGTTAAGATGGATCTAGGTTAGTTATATAATGTGGTTTGTCATTTTATTCATTTTACATTTAATTGATTTTTTATCATTTATTTTAATATTTAATATTGTGGATCCCTCTAATCGAGTGAGGTGGTACAAGATAATGGCATTGTCACCTCATGCAATGAGTGAGGGTGATGTGCTCCCTAGCGAACATTAACACAAGTACCTTGGTGGAACCATGGTGTCAATGAAATGCATTGGACTGTGCAGAGTAAGGTATTCATCCATATCGGGATATTTTTTCTCACACGAAGGGGTAGTAGGATGACGAAGGTGATGATCCATTCTCCATTATTCTCGATATTAGCATATTCTTGGAAATTCATTACCCTCATCCTCCATTGGGTTTTGGTATCATACTTTTTATTAGAAATGTAGTCTCTATTTCATTTTCCTTCGTCACAGTTGTTTCTATGTAGGATTCCTCTATCTTTTCATCGACATTGTCTGTGGGAAAGAGTTTTCCATTCCCTAGCTCATCTTCTACTCTCTAGTCTGTGGCATGTTTTGTAGTGTGAGAGTATGGTTTGACCACCTAGGTTTGAAAACATGGCTCAATCGAGGGACATTTTATATGGGGCAGTGGTAGTCACAAAGGGTTGAGAGGATTCAGAGCTCACTCTAGAGCCAATGATTTAGCTTACATTTTTAGGTAACATATCCATGTGGTGGTCTAAGAGTAATAATGAGAGTCAAGGCATATGTTTCATTTGAATGAGGTTATATTTATGACTTTAAAGTTCTAGCTAATATTTCATAGTGGCTACCTTACCTACGACATACCTGCGGCAAACAAAAATAGTACTTATTGACCATACATTTATAGTGGAGAATGAAAATGTTGCTGCTAAGGGTAATTATGGATAGGAATGATGCAAGAAGATATTTTGTTGATGTTTGAAAAGGTGGTGCTCCAAAAGAAAGAAATGGAGGCACATGTCAAGTGATTAAAGACTAATTAGCTCCTGCTGCGATTTCAAGTGGTTGCAACCAAGGGCACACCAACTCTATTGAGGTGGGCATCTTCACTTCCACATATTTTTCCTATGGATTTAGTTTAGATGTTTATCTGATTAGCTTGTTATGATAAACATTGAGTGTCGGTGTGAGTAGTCTAGTACATAGTCAACCTATAGATTTTCATGTGCATCATTTTTTATATATTTAGGTCCTTATTGAACATTCTATGTTTTTGGAAACTTGTTCTAGTCACATTGTTTACTTTTGGATTGATACCTCATTGTTTTTTTGGTGGTTTAGTTTCCCATGTGATATGCTATTGGTAGGAAGAGTCATGAGACAACTGCAACTTCCTTGGTTTAATGAAAATTTAGTTTAAAAAAGAATGAATATTACGAATTATATATTAAAAAAATTATATAACTACATTTACATATAAATACGAAATAAGCAGAAAACTTAATATATGTATAAAAAATATATTTTTGTGAGACAAAAGTAAATTATTATATATATATATATATAGATAATAGATATTAACATTAAAATGAAAGAAATAATAATAATTCTCTAGTTTTAAGGTACGAGACCCCCTTGTTTATGGGATAAGGGGCTCGCATCTACCATACTAAAATGCGTGTCCTACATTTCAATATTTTTTATAAATGTCATCCCCTCCTCCCAATTTTAAATCCCATGGGGGGACATCTTTTTCCCATTATGATAAGGCTTAAGGAGTAGGTACCCCCACCCTCATGAAGTCTAAGCTCTTGTTAAGTCATAAATTCCTAGTATATCTAACTTGTAGTCTATTGGACATATTGTTGTTGTTATAGTGGAGCCGCTAGGTTTGATCTTAGGCCTCGGCCAGATTACTCCAATGAATTATTGATTCACCATGGTAGTAAAAAGTATTAAAAAAATTTATAATTACTAAGTACTATATTCAACATAATTACTAATTATTTTTTCTTGAAATTACTAGATATTTTTAATTAATTAATTAATTAACTATTGTATACTATAAATTATTAATCTATGAAAATATTTCTTATAATTCTAATTATTATATTCAAATAAATATAATATTATTATATTATAGTTGGTAATTTAATAATTTTTCAATAAAATTCTATTTCATGTGTACAACAAATTTATGTCAAATACAATTATTAATTTGTATTAATTATAATATTTGTGGAAAGATTATAAGTTGTATTGAATATATTCATGTTAGATACATCAAAAGGGGCACATTCAAAATAATTCTTCCATCACCCTCTTCCAACAATATATTGAATTATAAGTTGCATTTCCCATGTACACTCAAGGAGGTTCCAACCTCTTCCTTTATCCTCAAATACCAAGGTTGTTGCTCCTCCACCTTTTCATCTTGGTTTACTCTTAAGTCTACCCCATACAAGTCAAATATCTTCAATGGCTTCATTGGTTGAATCATCCAATGTTTCCATATATCTACATAGAATTGGAACACCTTGCTTATCTAAGAAAACATCCACAACTCTAGCTATTGTTTTCATTGAGGAGTCTTGTATAGCTTCAAGGCTAGTGATTTTATGCTCTAATACCCTCACTAAAATGCAGTTTTCCAAAGGTAACACATTACTTCCTCGTAAAATCTCACTTATATATTTTCCATTAAGTCCAATACCTTGAAATGATCTAATAGAAGGTAGCTCAACAGCTTAACGGATTGTGGAAACCATTCTCAAGGAATTCATTCTACCAATAACTTCATGATGCTTCCTTGTTTAGGGATGATAGATGGATGTCAGCCTAAAAAATGACTGAAAAATATAAATGAGGAATAAGCACTACCTTTTCCTTCCTTAGGAATTATTTCCCTATAAGATCCTTGATCATCCATAGGCACAATGGTGAAACTTACAATTCCATTGAAGTCTCCAAGCTTCAATATGACTTTATTGGTCATGCCAACTACATTGTCCACTTCTAAGTTCACTACGTTAAAATAATTATTTGTCGACTTAGGTTGTAGCCTGAGCTCTCTTGTAATATTTTCTTTCACGAAATTATGGATCACCCAGCTATCAACCATTACATCAATTGATCTTCCATTAAGAATTATTGTAATATGGAAAAATTTTGTGAAGTATTTGTCTTAGCTTACTATGGACTTTTCTCCTAAGACAACATCCAAGAATTAAAAACACCCAAAGAGGGTTTTTCCACTTGCTCCATGGTGAACTTGACCTCTACTTCATCGGATAATTCTTTGGATAGTGATTTATTTTACAGAAATATAACAATAAATAGGATTACATTTTCCCTTAGGAATGTTTTGTTGCTTGGCATTATTTTCACTAGGCTTCCTAAATGGATTTTCCTTCACTCTGTATTGTTTTTCTTCAAAAATACTTCTCTCTCAGAGCATCCTCACCTATCTTTAGATCGTTTATTTCTTGTAATTCATAAATTCTCTATTGGAATAATGTTTTTTGCAAGGTTCTCCACATTCTAACATCACAATTTACTCTATGTAGTTTCAATCCACTCATAAAGTGGAACAATCTATCTTCTTCAGATATGTCCTTGATCTCTAGCATGAAACTTAAAATCTCCTTAATTTAAGCTTGAATCCTACATATATGCTTATAATCCAATAATTAATTTTGTGCAATCCAAGACTAATACCTTGGCCCCAAATCCGCCTTCAAGGTAACTTTCATCTTTACCCAATTTTCATTATCCTCTATATTTTACATGGATACTAATCCATCCACTATGTTTATCCACCAAATATTTTTATTACATGTTAAGCACATTTTCATAGCATTCGCCTTAGCATCATTTGAAATTAGATTCATTTATTCCAATTACTAGTCAATACTCCAATGAAATTTACCAAGTAACATAGCATTGGAGGTTCTATCACATGGTTCTAGTTCCTTGATATTTTTCCTCACGAGCCCCAATGAACTATGCCCACTAGAAATAACTCATTTCAACAAGTTAATAGTGTCTCCTAGTATTTGACTTGTTTCAAAATAACCTTCAACAACTCTTCCACCACTTTCAACCATCCATAAGAATTAGTGGTCAAGGTTTCAATTATCGATTCTATAGTCTTTTGATGGTCATATAAGTAATTTTAAAACTCTATCATATGTTGATCATTGTTTCATCCAATTATTCTACTTGTCTTCCATGATTACAGAGAGAGTTTTTCATCTTCTAAAGGTTTCTTTTTAAGGTTGCAAGCTAATCTTCACTTGTGGAGTCTTAGGAGTCTATCCATTGTCATTGTCTTCATGATATGAAGTTATCTCTTCATTTAATCCAACCATTGGCACTTTGCTCAAATGTTTGGTAACTCATCCCAATTCTTACTACTTTTCCTCATGTTCATTCTGACATGATGAAGTGCCTAGTTTTCTACCTATTGTACACCAAATTTTTTTCAACTTGATTTTCCCATGTTTTTTTTGACACCTAAGGTCATGTGACACTACCTTTCCTCTATTGTAGTGAATTGGCCAACCTATTCCTACTACGACCAGATGATGCCTCTTTACCTAAGGATAGCTTTACCTTAAGCTACAATTTGTGAAATGAAACCATGTCTTAATCAACCTAGTTAATTCAATAGTAAGAACATGTCCAACTGCAGCTTTAAGTATTTCATAAATATTTTAACACTTAACCAATATTTCAATACTTATCCAGCATAAGCAATGTAAGTACCAATAGCATCCAACGTGTAAGGATTACATAACAAACATGTATATGTGATACAATGAAGTTCGTTAACTTTATTATATGAAGAATGTTACATATATACAGGAAGTTTTATCCTTCTATCCACAACAAAATTATAGATTTATAATAAATCTACGAAAATATTTCCTTCTACCTACTTCTTAATAGACTTGCATTCTCCAATCCCTAAATCGACCACAATCCTACCTCCTGTAAGTCCTATCTTCCTTTTCTCCTCACTCATATAATGCAATTTATCCTATATGACAACACTAAAATTAATACATTCATATAGATATTACACTTATATAAATGGATTTTTTAGTTATTGATTTTGAAATCATTAGAAATTATTAGTGATCCTCATTTTATATGAGACTCACCTTGCACCTACAATCCCGTTTTATATAAGGTAGATGCAAGTTCCCACATTTACAACTTTAGTTAGGGATAATGAAGCCATTTTCCCATTTATGACTTGTCCACTAACTATCCAACATCTAATGGTGCTACACGCAAAGTTCCACCCTCCCAACAAGTGTTCCCAATATATGTGTTCTTGATAAATGTGCACCTAGTGGATGTGCACATAATGAGTGTAACCCATGATTGTGCTCCATAGGTTATTCTACCCAATGACACTTATAAATTTGTTGTCATCCCCAAGTGTGGAACATCCAAATCCTCTAGTTTATATGTAGCCCAAGCATCCAAGTTTATAAAATCTAATTAGTTTCTCCATGCCAATCTTATCTCTCATGCATCATACTCGTAGATCAGATACATCATACTCGTAGATCAGATGGGCTTGTTTGGCATAAATCCAACTTTTCCTTCCTTCACCAAGTTCCCTTCCATGTTTCTCTCGGTTCATTCAACTAATGTAATTTTCCAAAGTATATAATGCACTTAGTCTAAGGTAGGGCACCTAACATGTTTTCCATGAACCTTACCATCATGAAAGGGAACCCAAAAATCGACTCTTAATCCATCAACCTACTATCATGTCCAATATTGCTAGCCAATTCCCACTAAGGTGATCATGGAACATATGTCCTTACATATGTTTTCTATGTTCAATGAGGAGTTTCAATGATACAGGGAAAATAAACTATACTATTAAAAAATACTAATTAATCATCATTTTTTTATTATTTGTTTTTCTTGTCCTACCCCAATGTTTATTGAACATCCAACTATGGGTGATCATTGCTAGACTTGAGATGCCCCTTTGATAGTTTGCAATAAATGAATGTACCAAACCACTAGATACATGTGGTGGTTCATTGTGAAATGTTAATAAAACTCTCATCCTATGGGTGTATTTGGCCCCTAGAGGATTAACTATTCCTACTAGGGAGACAAAAAATGTTTCCAAATTTTTTATTATGCCCACTAAGGTGATATTATGCACTTTGAGGGCTTAATTTTCCACTCTAGAGCACAATCTCCACTTGTGCAAGGAAATTTAAATGGGGATGAGTTACAAGTTATGTCACAAGTACAATAATAAGGGTAATTATGTAGATATGCTTGTGTATTAGGTGTGTGTGTGTGTGTGTGTGTGTGTGTGTGTGTGTGTGTGTGCGTGTGTGTGTGTCATCCAATATCCAAAAGAGATATCCATTTACTATATTTGTTGATTATTACACACACACACACCACCTATATGTTGCATTATGAAAGATCATGGTGTGATGTTGTTCATAATTGGCATACATGGGAAACTTGGTGAATTCCATATATATTTCTTGCATGTACAAGCATTAAAAAAGTTAAGGTAGAATGTCCTGATGTAACAATAAAATTCTTTATCAATTTACAAGGTTGATTGGTATTTCAGTTTGTATATCGATAAGGAATATCACAAGTTACAGGGTTGTAGAAAATTTGCACATCTACCTATACATTTGTTTGTGCAATTTGAAAGTTAAAACCCTTTGATATGTAAAAATACCAAAAATTGTGTAGTAAAGGGTTTTAACTTTCCAATTGCACAAACAAAAAAAGGACCAAAAATTGTGTTGTAGGACAAAGAGGGAATTTTTTTTTTTGAAGCCTTAACTATACCTCAAGAATATATATGGCAAGTTTAATTGAAGAGTTTCTATTCTTATAGCATTTGGAATTCATGGCTTCAATTGATTAGCCTTGATAGTAACCAATTACTTTTTTATGGTTTTTGCATACATATAAAATATGTAAATTGTGCACCTTCAATGCACAAGGAAACTCTACTTTGACATCTTATTCATGCATAAGGAAATTTTAATATTATAAGGGAAATTTAGTGCAATTAATTCCCAAATGCAAGTTGACCTAATAAAGAAGAAGGAACTTGAATTTTTGAAAGTATTATTCATGTGTAAATGGAAACATTTCTAGGATTATTGGTTCAATAATTTGCCGCAGATAATCTAAAAAGTTGTGTATAATAGGTTAACTCTATAATTCAATGTATAGCCTTAAAAATCTAGCTATGCCACATTCCTCTCTATGTTTGGAAACCAATTATAACTCTAGTATAATTGTTTTGAAATGATAGGGCCCTTTGAACTATGGAATCCCTATTATAGGAAATGTGTGGATAGGCCCCACATCAAGTCATCACACCATGATAGTAATGGCCTTAATGGCTTTGCATCGGTGTTGATATAGTCAAGTATAATGGAACTTGGTAAAGGGGATCATGTTGTGGTGTATGTCATGTAGTGAAGAAGCTCAACTCACATTATGTGATGGTGGTTGAAGCTACAAGCTAGCATGGAAAAATCAATTTTTTTTACAAAGAGGAGCTTACCTACTGTAAAGAGTTGTTTACCTACATAGAAGGGAATTGTGATGTATTGAACAATGTCAAATTCCTAAAACAACAACAGTCATCTATAGATGCAGCCTTCAAGATAGACATTGAAAAGGGATAGTTATTCCCTTATCTCACTTCCAAGCAGAGTTCTCCTATTACTAATAGATGGAGCGAGGGAAAGGGAATGAAAAATAAAAGGTATGATTACTTTACTTCTTGATGACCCATTATTAAATAGAGTAAGGAATTTTTTGCTACTTACTAGGGACATATCCACTACTAGTGTTATTCAAAACAATTAATTAGGGTATTATGCTCATTTCCTAAGGTAAATTAAAGCATTAGTAAGCCCCAAAAATTATCAAATTTCATAAATTTATCACCATATTTCCTACATATGATGATGACTAGATGAGTTTCCCAACCACATGGAATTTGAGAATTGTGGCATATGTGGGTTTTTCAACTAGGAATTGTGCTCCGCACTTACAAAATAATTTTTTAATGACAAATTTCACCTACAATAGTAGAATACTTTAAGCCCAACAAACCTACCCCGGTTTAGCCCAAAAGGAGTGTGCATGAAGAATGTGATATAATAAAAGAATCCACTCCAAATCATGCAAGAAAGGATTTGTAAGGAAGAGCAATAGATGTTATTGTTTTATCGTGAAAACGTATCCTTGTTAATGCTTCTAGCTTGAGAGGAGATCTCAAATCTTGCTTCTCTCATAGACCCTACACATAAAATATCAAACAACTTGCTACTTTCCTACAATAACAAGATTAGTGCATTAAAGCTATATCAACATGCAACATATAACAAGAAAACATGAGTGAACATAGGGAGAAGTATTTTACTTTGTATTAATATCATTAAAAATGTAAAAAGTTGAGGTTCCTACATCCTTCACTTGAGTAACTCTCTCACATATATTCATTGGTATCTAGACTCGCAAACATAAGTTTATCACAAGAGCACTTAGATAACATTTTGACATAGTAACATTTTCCACCCTTATGAGTAGTGGAGAGCTTTGTTTATATAGATTTATCATTTGATTAGCCATGTCAAACCTTGACATATTATTGACCATATCTGGGGTTTTTATTAAACATGATCGAATCAATCATGACCTGCTCAAACATGAAAAGTCAACCTTATCCATGCAAAAGATTCACTTAGTTTCTCCATTCCAATGACAAAAGGGTGTTGTTGGCTTATTTTTCTCTAGTTGCACTTACAAAGGGCATTATTAGGCCTATTTTTAATCTTATAGAATAGAAAAAATCATTGAAGCCATTAAAATCACTTGTTTGGAGCCTTCCACTAAGCACATGTTGGCCCTTTCACTTGGAAAAGGTTATTCTCTTCTATTAGACCCTAGGGAATGGTTTTTTAAACTATAAAAATCACTAATACAATTATATAGCTATATAAATGTACATGCATGTAGAATCCCTCCTAAACCAATGGTTTTTGTTTATACCTAAGCATTGGCACCAAACTAGACCTTCATTGGATCATATATGGGCTAATATGGGCCAAAAACTTTCTAGGAAAGCTCCTTAATATTCCTCCAACCAAATTATATTCAACTGGTAAGAGATGAGGTAAGTTGTGAGCATCTAAGGTTGTGTCATAACATTTACCCAATTTACTATAGGGTCTTTAGAAGAAACCCTCATCACATATGGATTTTTGGAGGTATCCCTTATAACATTGAATGTAAAGTTGTTATGCTATTGACTTGTGAGAAATCCAGAATACCAGAAATACAAAGAAATATAGCCGAGAACATATAATTATCACATGAAATGAGAAAAACTGCAAAGTATTTTATTATTCAGAAATATATTCAATGTTCACTTGCCTCTTCGAGGGAGAAATCTCCAGCAAAGAAAATCTTGATTACAATAAGACTTGATGATCTTTCCCTTACTAACTATGACTATTTATAGCTAAATGACATCCAAAACCCTAAATACTAGTGGTCCCTTGCATAACATGGGTTAACCACTTTATTTATTAACTATGGCCTGTTTACAACTAACTGTTGTCCCTTTTCTCTAATGTGGGTAAACCACTTACAATTATTAATCCAAGTTTTATTGACTTTTTAACTAGCTATGACTTTAACTCAACCCATTGGGCTTATTACATAAATAAACAGGTTAGGGTTGGACCCCAAACATGCCCTCCCCCATCAAAAGTAGCCTTGTCCTCAAGGCTAAAGCTACAAAAACTGCTAAAGAATAGTGGTTGGTGTTGGGGTCCAAGTGTGAAAGTTATGATTCAACCCTTTACCACATTAATATGTCAATCTGGGGTCATTTATTATTGCAAGGGTATCATGCACTATATATGCAGGGGAAAATTCATAATCCAGTAATTGATCAAGAGTTCAATTAATTAATTAAACATGCAATCTGAAATAATAAATAAACTGTAGCAGCATGACGATTCACAATATCAACTATAACAGTAATATGTTTCACAATAGCACACTAACTCTCACAGCAAAAGGGAAATAAAATGCATAATTAAAAAAAAATACACACATAAGCATATAGGCACAACACCTGATCAGGAGAGTCGACCCAACTCCCTGGTTAGGGTTGTGCTTAATTCAAATATTCGTGAAGGAGATCAAAAAGCTAGAAATTGCATTAATATAAAAATAACTATTACCGAATTCAGAGATCTCTCGCTAACCCCAACTCCTAGCTAAAACCCCCCTTTTATACAATTACATCCTTGAAAGCCCAAAAACCATGGTGGTTGTTTCCCTAAAATTACATGATAGTTGTAACAACAAAACTGAATCAAAAGATAGACGAAAGGAGATATGCGACATTTGCACTGTAACAGCTACGTGTTAACAATAATGTCACTAGCTTTGGTAATGAATCTTAACCTTATGGCTCCAAATCTGCACAATTAACGAAATTAGCATCCAATTGATGATGATTCCTCAGACTTAAACATAAATGACTAAATAACTTGTGAAACATGACAAGGGTTGTTGGCCCTCAGTTTTGGTCTATTTTTGCTTAAGGAAACTTACTTAATCCTTATATTTTCCATCCATTTTCCATCACATCCATCTCATTTTGATGTATTTTATGCATATTCAGTTGTTTAATTTTAATTTTTCAATTTCTAGAAGTTTTTATGAAAATTGAGTTTCAAGTGCAATTTTGGACTGAATCAGAAATTCCCGTAATAGCTATGTGGATGACATGTTTACAGGACACTTGGACTCGAGTTGGATGCATGAATGGAAAGCTTGGGAACTAGGACTGAGCTAACTCCACTTGGTTCGGTCAAAACAAGCTTTATTAGGCCCGGTCAACGCTAGTCAAACATGACTAGTCACTAGAAAATCCCTAGGAAATAGGCCAGTTTTGAGATTTTATGGGATTGACCATATTTCTTGGGATGAATTGGATGAGTTCGACCTAGATAGGTGGATATCAGTAGATATGAGTGTTAGAGATAATATAGATCAGTTTGTTTCACAACACCTCTATTTAAAGCCAAGACTTTGATGGCTTATGTATGTAACTTTTGTATAATTTTATGCTGAGACACTTTGGAGTTGGAAGCTAATTTGAAGAACCTGTTTCATTTCAATTTGTTGTTCATGCTTGGTTGATTTACTAAAGTTTTTGTAGCTAATATTTCTTCAAGTGTGCAAGGCAAGCGTGGAGGGCCCCCACACCAAGTTAAGTGCACTTCCTGGTTCAATTTTCATAGTTTTCATAGATTAGTTCTTATTTCAAATGTATTTAGATGTGTGATGATTGCTGAATGAATATTGGTTTAATTCTAATCTACATATGAAGGGACACATAGGAATTTAAGTCAAGTTCCCCTTCTATTTGATCTTGAACTAAAAATGAATTTCATTCTCCATTTCTTATTTGAAGTTATTTCTGCATTTCTAGTTTGAAGCAATGGTGATTGTGATATAGTAGGATTTTGAAGAAGGAAAATCTAGACCTCCTTAGTTAGGAGCCTCTTCTTTTACATCTTCTACATCATAAACCATTGTTAATTAGTGCTCTTAGATTTATCTTCATGAAAGTAGTATTGTAGGGAAGGACAACCTAGTTCTCCTAAGTTAGGAGCCTCTTCCCTCATATATTACATAAATGAATTAGATATTGTTAAAATAGGTTTATATTTGTAATATGTACTTCTTTAAATCTTCAAATTTTATCTTCTAAACTTGATTATATGTGATGTCCATATACTGTGGATTTTCCTCCAAGTTTTACAAACCTAGATTGATAATTTAATACTTGTGTTAATTTATGTTAATAAATTAGCCCAACAAGCAGTTATACCTGTAGGGATTTTAGGCACAAAATAGTTGGTATGGAAGTATAATTAGCAAGAAAACAAGGTAAAGAGATAAATAAAACATAACAGTTTTGGTCCCCAACACCTCACCCCAACTGACTTTTCTGCATGTCTTCATGATGTCTATCACCATCGCAATTTTGGGTTTGCCTAACTGTGTTCGGCATGTAGTTGGGAAAGGTCGTAATTTTTGGCCATCTCAGTACCAACCAGTTTATATCCTCAGGTTGTTAAAACAACATTCCACCAGTCGTTGTTCACCTTGTAGGTTGGGGTGTATGTGTTAGCTGGTAGCCAAAGAAGTGGAAATTGAAACCTGATACCTATCCAGTGAACCCTAGAGGTTTATAGATGAGCCATATAGTGCAGCATCCTTTTTAATACCCTAGCATAATTTTGGGTTTCGAAAGGCTCTCTGAGTATTACCGCGGAGGAAGATAGCATCCACCTCCTTTGACAGGCATCCTTAGCCTCTTCCTGACAAGAAACTATATGAGTAGTGCATAACTGTATGCACCATTTCTGTGTTGCAAGCATTTTCTCTTTCTTCCCTTCAAGTTTTATAAAATTCTTATGCTTATTAATGATACTATCAGACTAGAAGTGTTCTCTCTGAACAAATAATGACTGAGTGGCTTGGTTGGCCTCAAAAGTATCAAAAGCCTTTTTCCACCTGACTTGATTGACATTATAAGAGGTGAATGATGTGAGTTGAATGTCTCCCACATAAGGAACATGATTAAAAGTTTGATCATCCTTCAAGTAATAGTCATGCATATAAAGTTCTCAAAGAATATGCTAGTCTATAATGTCATGCACTCTCATGATCTGGACGAATTGCATTAAGTCTTCAATCTTATGACTGATTTCATGGAATATACTCTTCAGACAAAATAAAATATATTGTTGATGCAAGAATAGTGCGTAGTTTTGAGCTAGAGGGAGGCTAGCAAGTACCTGTTATACAAGATCAAACATTTGTTCCTTATCTATCTTCATGATGCACACTTCTTCTTCCAGCTGTGTAATTCTTCTCTATTGTTTCTCACGCTTCCTCCTCTCTCTATATTCCTTGTCAATGTAACCAATGACTTCCCTTGCTTCTTGTTCTCTAATTGTCTGGATTCCCTTCTGGTGATATTCTACCGAAATAGATCCTTGTTGTAAGCGCGTGGTAATTGCCTGCCATTTTTGAGTTTCAATAATCATGAAGAACTCCATGCTTTCAAATAAACATTCTATTGGCTCAGTTTGTGTCGCAGAAGAAGTGGTAGGAGGTTCTTCGGCTTGGGATGCTACGGGTTCTTCTGCTCGATTTGCAAGTCCATCTTTTTGGATTGTAATCTTTCTCTTATATCATCATGCTTTCCTCTTTAATTGACAAATCCTCTTCCTCAGCCAAATATTGTCAATCTTCAACTGCATGTTTTCATTGAATTGAGAATGGTATCTCTCCTTGAAGAAGGACTTTCGCTACGTGTTGTAGTCAATGAATTTCTGTTTAATGGGTATTTATCCCACCTGTTCTATGGCTGATGTGGGGCCTGGTGGATCCTCAGCATCAATGTCAACATGTTCTTCCTTAATTCTTACTTCCTCATCCTATCCATCAACTTGAATTTCATCTTGTGGTTCTGGAATTATTACATCTGAAGGCTCCATATTCACAGCTTCTGTTTCTATCATCTTCTTATCAATTACAACAACATCCATCTTGACCCCTCTAAATTGTTTTGAGAATATCACAACCGAAACTTTGAAATCCAAAGCATCTTTCCTTGTTGTCTATATATCCTCTTGTGCTGAAACTGTGTTTTTGTCTTGAAATTCAAATTCAATTAGTGGGTCCTTTTTTTGAGTTCCTGTGTCATCCGATAGGATGTCACCCTCAATACTATGTTCTTGTACTTGATGATTTATCGTTGGATGTTGAGTTGCCTCATATTCTCATGAATCATTCTCAGCATAAGTCTCTTCCTCCACTAATTCTGTAGGACTACCCATATTCATGGCTTTTGCAACTGACATGTGGCTAGCACTGGTTCTTGTGGAGCAGTGCTGGCCTCCACACCTTCAACCATCTTTTCATGTTCTTCGATAATATTTTGTACTTGAGTCACAACTTCCACCACAGTATCTAATTTCCTCTTACTAACCGTCATAATAGGTAGCAATGCCTTCTCAACCTTTGAATGATGGGGTGTTCAAAATTTTCTACCTCCCCTCAGTAGGCTTGCGGTGAAAGGTGACTGAAATAAGTTTTCCTCGACTTCACATGTACATGGAAAATCAACCTGTTTTCCTTTTTGTTTCACTAACTGAGTGACTCTCTTTGAATTTTCTGTTGGTTCTTGAATATCACTGCTAACCATATCTTCTGCCACTTGTACTGGTTCCGATATGATTTGTGTAGGTGGTGTTGGTTCTTGTGGGGCAGCACCACCTACACCCCCTTGTTCAGCCCTTGGAATTTTCATGTTAAGTGTTTCTTGTGCATCATCATCAGCATTATTGACATCATCAATTTCCATTATGTCTTCCTCCATGGTCTCCACAGACGATTTCGGTTCTTCTGGCACAACATCAACTATGATATTTCTCCCTTCTACATCTTGTTCGTTGGTTTCGCCCTCCACTAGTAATAATATTGCCAAACCTTCCTGTATTGATTCAACAAACTATGGCCATGACACTAGAGTTTGGGCCAATGCCTGGATAACCAGTAGACGGACTAAACCATGGTTTGTAAGGACTCCTAGCACTTGCCGAGAATGGCGAGAAGAATGCACCTTCAAGTATAAGCTTTTCATTAATAAAAATGGCATATCTATCGAGTAAAATGGAGCATGATGATATCGTAGGGATGCTAGAATCTTAAAATGATTTTTGAATAGAATAGAGAAACATCCTTCATAAGTAATGTACCTTGATACGAAATAGGCGACTTCCTCCCAAATAGGGTATCAATTTTTGGTCGTATCCCTTGCCCTTTGAGCTATTGTCTCGCTGACTTGCAAAAATACCTCTGGATATTTCAACAGTGGGGCCTTCCGAGAAAACCATTTCTGGCTCCCCTGTGGCAACCCGCTAGCAACTGTAATGGCCTCCTCTGTAGCTAGAACTCTCATCCCCCGTACCTTGGAGTATTCACCTTCTAAATTTAACTTGAATTCTACTGTGATTGTTTCATCAAATCCTTGTAGTCTTTGAAAATACATGTCCCAACCTGCATCCAGGAAAAATTGCCATACATCTTGGTTATTAAGAACCTGCATTGTCATCTCTAGTTCATGTCACACAACAACCTCCCCCATTCCTGCTTAGGCTCTAGTAACAACATTCAGACTAGTAGCGAAACCGTTAGAAGGAGTGTCGGTAGGCTATTTTCTTGCAGAAAATGTCATGAAATAATATCATACAAAGGGGTGTCGAATGGTAATATGCAGGTATATAAAGGGAAATATCCATGGCCAATCATAGAAAAGACACAAAGAGAATGTGAATTTTTGGGAAGAATGGGAAAATCTGTGACTGGGTTATAATAATAGTGGGATATTATGATAATAACTTTGCATTGCAATCCAATTTAATTGGAAAATCATTCACATGATGTTTCAAATCCATATGGCTATCAATTAATCATGTGAAATGTAATGGCGTCATTATGGGTTATATGTACCAGTGCGATTTTTCAATAGTGACATGATGGATTATTATGAAAATTTAATTATTTGTCGTATGCCATCATGGTTGTACCGCCCCTCATTAAGAAATGACTGTCTATGGTCATTCCCAAGTCATGTCACAAAATTATTAATCATTATGCTAAATCTAATTAGGATCATATCTGGTGCTTACATCATAGAATAGTAGCATGCATGGTATAATGGCATTGGAGGATACATAGCATCAGGTACTTAGAATATTTTTCTTACCAGCGTAATAGCACGGGAAGAGTGACAACATTGAGAGTAACAACGGCGAACACATAGAAAAAATTTCAACTTCGGAGGAGTAACAACACCGAAGGAGTAACAACACCAAAGGAGTAACAACACTGAACACTTAGAAAAATTTTCAGCTTCAGAGGAGTAATAGCATAAGGAGTAACATCACCAAACACTTAGAAAAAATTTCTCCTCAGCAGCATAAGTTAGAAAAA
>APFE030149578.1:0-44133 GCA_000404065.3 Pinus taeda | reverse complement strand
CAATAGAGGGATTCTATGGGGCACAGTAATAACAATATGGGAACAATAGGGGCACAACAATATTAATAAGGGATACAAATAC
Organism: Pinus taeda; assembly: GCA_000404065.3. Classification (NCBI taxonomy): domain Eukaryota; kingdom Viridiplantae; phylum Streptophyta; class Pinopsida; order Pinales; family Pinaceae; genus Pinus; species Pinus taeda. The sequence continues at coordinate 44,051 of APFE030149578.1, read as the reverse complement.
AATAGTAATGGGATAATCACTAGTATTATAGGGACCCAACAGTCAGCATCTTGGGTACAGGAAAATGCAGAATTGCCTTTACCTTGGAAGGATCAGCTTGTATTCCAGAAGCTGAAAGAAAATGTCCCAACACTACTTCCTCTCCTCTCATCATGTGACATATTTTTGTACTCAGATAAACATGCATTTTTTTACACCTTTTAAGAACTTTCTATAAGTTTTCGGACCCGTCTTCAAACGACCCTTCGTATGGTGTGAAATCATCCATATAGATTTCAACACTATCATCGACTAAATCATAAAAAATCCCTAGTATTTCCCTCTAAATGGTAGCAGGTGCATTACAAAGTCCAAATGGAAGGATTCGGTAAGAGAATGTTCCCCAAGGGCATGTAAAGGTGGTTTTGTCCTAATCTTCAAGAGCTATTTGGATTTGGTTATACCTGCTAAATCCATCTAGGAAAGAGAAAAAATTCTTCCCAACCAAGGTATCAAGGACTTTGTCAATAAATGGTAGAGGGAAATGATCTTTCAAGGTTTCTTTATTTAGCTCCCTATAGTCTACACAAATCTTCCATTTACCATTCTTTTTAGGAATTATGACTAATGGGGATACCCACTAACTGTTTGAGATTGGGTAAATGAATCTCGCATAAATAACTTCTTAAGCTCTTCTTTGACAATGTTTTTCAAGGCATGGTTCATTCTTCTTTGGGGTTGTCTCGCAGGTTAACAATATTTTTTAATATAAATATGATGAGCACACAAATCGGCAAGGATACCTTTCATATCGGTATAATCCTAGGTGAAAGCTTCTTTCTGTTCTCGAAGGATCTTTAGGAGTTGTTCAGTTTGGGCTAGTGAAATATTCGGGTTGATATTAAGTGTCTTCCATGACTTAATCTGCATCAGTACGCTATCAGAGAATGTTGTTACAGGGATATCTTCATTTCTTATTTCTTATTCGATAGTTTCTTGCACTTCGCAGCTCATGACAGATTCCAAAAACTGTCGAGTTAGTTCTAGAATAGCATGGGGGTTGCTAATAAAAGTGTTGATAGTGTCATCCTATGTCTCATTCTTAAAGCAGAGGGCTTACCCCATTGTAAGGACTAGTTGGGGTTCCTGATGTTCAATTTGAATCCCATCCAAATACAAAGAGTTATGTTTTATCTTTCTCTGTAAACTTGGTTCTGTAGGGGGGTATAGAATAAGATTTTTCATATTTCCCCGGTTAGAAGTTATCGTGTTTCCCGAATGACACCCCATATAGGCATCAACGGTTGCAAGCCAAGGTTTTCCTAAAATAAGGGGGTGACCACCAGCTGGGGAATGTGTATGCAGGACTAGGAGATCAACGGGATATCGCCAAGAATCCACTGAGATTGTTATGTCCTCCAGTTTTGCTATCAGTCTCATTGTAGATATGTTAGCTAGCTCTAAGACTGTAGGGGTAGGCTTAAGATCATGTAATCCCAGCATAAGCATGGTTCCAGAGGTAATTACATTAATTGTCGCACCCAAATCTACCAGTACATTTGGAATATCTACCCCATTAATCTGGACTATTAGAATCGGGTTCCCAGGATCCCCATATTTTACAGGGATAGCTTTCCCCGACATAATGTCAAATAATATCCCCATAACAGGAATTATAAGTGGATCCTTTGTTTTCTTCCCAGGTCTCTTGGAACAATATTCTCTGACAGTTTTAGCATAAATAGGTACATCTTTCATGGCTTGAAGCAAGGGAATTTTGACAAACGGATTCTACAATTATCCTAAAAGATCAAATTTCGGTTGAGGGACCTGTTTACTCAAGGCTAATCGTTCTAGATAAGGAGGATTAGTTTGACAGGCCTGAGTAACAATCAAATGAGAAGGAGAATGTTCCACATAATGTTGGGTTGTCTTACCCCTAACTGCTTGAGATTATGGATTTTCATCGTCAAGATGTTCAAAAATAACGAGCGATGTTGGAGCATTTACTACCCGGACATATCACAAATTCATCTTATTAAATGCTACGGTAGAAATTCTATATGAAGGAAGGTTGAGGGTGTATGTTTGTTGAGCACCCTTATTGTTTGGATTTGGGTTTGGTTGAATGGGAAGTTGAGGTTAGAGACGAGGATTATTGGAGGGAACATTAGAAGGAAACTATAACTGTTGTTGTTGTGTAGGTTGAGGAAATTGAGCGGGAGAGCGAGCAGGGCTACGCTAGTTTTTAGACGATGAAGAACTTGAGCTAGGTTGAGGGTATCATGTTTGCCAAGGTGGATACTAATAATATTGAATCCAAAAAGGAATTGATTGAGGATTCATATTATAATATTGAAAAGGATCCTAAGACGTACCTAGATTTAAGCCTAATGATCGTGGCTGCCATGGTTTCTTAGACCCCATAAAGTACAACTAATTTGGTTCCTGATTTGTCCCTTGAAATACTGCCTTTAGTGTTTGAAGAGATGGACATGCACTGGTGGAGTGACTATGCTCAAAAATAGCACATGTCTCTACAGTGTCTAGTGGACACTCCTTTAGTGGATGTTTCTTTCTACATTGAGGGCAAAAAATAGCCATGGTTCTTTCCAACTCCATCTTCTTCTGCTTTGCCTACAATGTATCCATTTGGGAAGATAATGTGACTAGGATATCAATTTTCTGATTTCTGCTTTTGTGATTCCCCCGCTTGATTCTTTGAAGGTCTAGACTCCCTATCTATTCCTTGCAGCTCCCCTTGAACATTGAATCCAGAGGTCACATATGGTGTCAAAATCTTATTTAGATATATCCCCTTTACCTACTATGTTTAACATCTCCAAAGATTCTTCCTTAAGAGCCTAGAGAAAAATAATTTTTAGGATATCCTTGTCTAGGTCATTGTGGCCAAACCTTTGGAGAGTGTACTTAAAATGCTCTACATAGTCCTCCATATTTTCATCCTCCTTCTGCATGAATTTAAATATCTCTTCCTTAATGTCTTGGGGTTTACAGTAGTCTTGATATTTTTCCAAGAAGGTGTTCTTCACGTCATCCCAGGTAGAGATGTATTTTCCTCCTAGACCCATGAACCATCACAATGCTACCCCTTTTAATGTAGAATTAAAAAATTTCATCTTTTGAGCATCATTGATATAGTCATATCCTTTGCAAACGATATCAAACTCAAATAGGAAAATTTCTGGATATTTCATGGAAATCCCATGGAAGTTTGGCAGTGTGGTTGGTGGAATAGGCTTCATTGGTGCCTCACCCCTGATATCCCCAATTGGGAATTCAATTGAAGATGTTAGGGGCACCATGAATACTTTCTGATACTCACCTGGGATTTCAACAGGTTATTTTTGTGTAAAAACTAATGTTTGTGGAAGTTTAACAACACTCCCCTGATCCCGAGGTGAAGAAAATCCTTCGAAGTCTCCTTCTTCAATCCTTTGGTGGATCTCTTCTTCTGACCCTCTGTTAGCCACTTCCTCCATGTCTGATACTAAGGGAGGCATTTCTAATCCCTCTAATTCCCTGCTTCATGCTTCTTCTTTAGTTTTCGAAATGGATACTTCCACTTTTGGGGGTCGTATAGGTTGTTCCACAAAATTCCCCTCGGATTTTGTGTGAACTTTCACCCTAGCAACAGCTCATGAAGAGACTTCTGATGCACCTTTTGCAATAATATCCTGGATATATGTATTCCTCCCCAAATCCTTCCTTCTTTGCCTTTCAGGTCCTCCTCCCCCCCTTTTATTCGAACCCTTGTTCATACATTTATTGGAAAGAAGACATTAAAACTTACACAACTCAAGACCTGGAGTAGGGTGAAAAAAAGAAAAAAAAACTCTTTCCCTCCCTAGGACGAGAGAGTGGATCTTTCAAAATCAAAACAAAAAAAACTACAGGAAAATTCTAAGCTCAAAACCTAGAGCAGGGTGAAAGATTCTTTCCCTCCCCAAGATGAGAGAATGTCCCCTATAAAATCAAAAAGAGAGAGAAGAAAAAGAATAAAACAACAGGAAACAAAACAAAATAAAAAATAACTACACTCAGGACTTGGAGCAGAGTGGAAAACCCTTTCTCTCCCTAGGATGAGAGATAGATTCCAAGATCAATGTCGGTTATGTTCTTGCATCTAGATAGCCTCACCAGCAACAGCACCAAAATGTTGGTTTCTGATTGTGAATGCTATGATTCAACCCTTTACCACATTAATTTGTCAATCTGGGGCCATTTATTATTGCAAGGGTATCATATACTATATATGTAGGGGAAAATTCATAATCCAGCAACTGATTAGGAGTTCAATTAATTAATTAAACATGTAATCTGAAATAATAAATAAACTATAGCATCATCATGATTCATAGTATCAACTGTAACAACAATACATTTCACAACAGCACACTAACTCTCACAACAAAAGGGAAATAAAATGCATAAATAAAAACAATACACACATAAGCACATAGGCAAAACACCTGATCAAGAGAGAGGGCCCAACTCCCTAGTCAGGGTTGTGCTTAACTAATAGATTCATGAATTAGAATAGAAAGTTGGAAATTGCATTAATATTAAAAGTAACTATTATAGAACGAAAAGATCTCTCACTAACCCTAACTCCTAGCTACAAATCCCTTTTATACAATTACATCCTCGAAAGCCCAAAAACCATGGCCTTTGTTTGCTTAAAATTACATGATAGATGTAACAAAAAAAATGAATCAAAAGATAAAGGAAAGGAGATTTGTGGTAGTTTCACTATAACATCTGCGGGTTAAAAATGGTGGCGCCAACTTTGGTAATGAATCTTGACCCTGTGGCTCCAAATCTGTGCAATTAACAAGATTAGCATCCAATTGGTGATGATTCCTTAGACTTATACATAAATGGCTAAATAACTTGTGAAACATGACAAGGGTTATACTTGTAGGGCTTTTAGGCACATAATATCTGGTATGGAAGTATAATTAGCATGAAAACAAGGTAAAGAGATAAATAAAACAAAAAAGTTTTGGTCCCCAACAGTTGGTTCTCAGGTTGCATATTCTAGAGAGGTGTCTTTCGACTTTATGAGGACTTCCTTGGTCATGAGTTTGTGGAGATGTCTTTCATGAGTATCAAGGGCCTATTCTAGTTGGAGCCAAAGTGAGCCTTCCTAATCCAATTCAGGTAAAGTTGCTTGAGCTGTGCAATTTTTCCCCACCCCTTTCTTAAGGCACGATACATGGAAGACCGGATGTATTTTTGAAGTAGGTGGCAGGGCCAGTTTGTAGGTGATTGCTCCTATGCGTTGAAGCATTTGATAGGGTCCATATAATTTTGGTGCTAGTTTCTGGCAACCCTTTTCTTTAAAAGATTTCTTCTTATATGGTTGGAGTCAAGGGAGTACCTTATCCCCTTCTTGAAATGTGCTCTCAAAGTGATGTTGGTTTGCCTATTGCTTCATTCGATTCTGAGCTTGGTGTAGATTAACTTTAAGATGAGCTATCATGGCGACACGGTTCTATAGGAGTTTATAAACAACCTGTACTTTAGAACATCCAAGGATATAATAAATAGGTGAAGGTGGAATTTTGCCATACACTTCCTCATATGGAGTCATCTTGGTGGCTTCACGATAGTTAGTATTATACCACCATTCAGCTAAAGGTAGCCATTGTACCCATTGATGCCTATTTTCTAAGGTGAAGCACCTTAGTTATGTATCCAAACATTTGTTGACTACCTTTTTTTACTGTCGATTTGGAGATGATATGTATTACTTAGTTGGAGTTGTGTGCCCTATAGCTTGAAATTTTCTTGCCAAAATTTGTTGATGAAAGTGGGGTCGTGGTCAGACACAATGGAAGTCGGCATTCCATGCAATTTGAAGATTTGGTCCAAGAAAACTTGTGCCACCAAAGTGGTGGTAAATGGGTGTGGTAGAGTGCAAAATGAAAATATTTAGAAAGTATATCCACAACCACCATGATGACTAATTAGTTTCCTAACTTTGGTAGACTAGTGATGAAATCCATGAAAACATTTATGCGAACAGAAGTAGGGTGTGGAAATGGTTGTAAGGTTCCCAATAACTTGATTGTTTCCCCTTTGTTACATTGGCACACATTGCATTCATCTACAAAAGTAAGAATGTTGTTTTTCATGTGAGTCAAAAAGAAAGAATGACGTGCACAAGCATAAATCTTCTAAAATCCTAAATGTCATGCAATTGGAGATGAGTGCAGCTCATCCAAGATGCAAGTTTTGAGGGTGGATTTTGGTGATATAACTACTCGATCCTTGTAGCGAAGAATCCCATCCTTCCAAGAGTAGTTGGCTGAGGAATTAGGATCTTCTCTCAACTTATTAAAGAGCTGTGAAAGAGAGGGGTGGGAGAACCATTCCTTTCATACCTCTTCAATCCAATCTAGTATGGGTAGAGGGATCAATAACAGGGTGCTCTCATCCTCAAATTGGCGTGATAAAGAATCATCTACTACATTGTCATACCCTTTCTTGTAAATTATCTCATAATCATATCCCAACATTTTGGCAAGCCATTTATTTTGTTGTGATGATGATATACAGTTCTCTAGAAAATATTTTAGGCTTTGATGGTCCATGCAGATTTGGAAACATCCCCCCAACAAGTATGGCCACCAGGTGTGTACTGCATGTAAGATGGCCATCATTTCTTTCTCATAAGTAGATTGACCTAGATGTTTGCCACTGAGTTGTTGTCTGGTGAAAGCTAGTGGTCTACCTTCCTGCATTAATACAATGCTAATACTAGTACTGAAAGCATCACATTCAATCACAAAAGATTTGGTGAAGTTTGGAAGGGCCAATACTGGGGTGGAGCACATGACCTATTTGAGAGTCAACAGGGCCTGTTGAGATACATCATTCCAGAGAAATGATTTTTTTCTTGAGACTATTAGTGAGGGATCTAAAAATGCACCCATAATAACGGACAAAATTGTGATAGTAGCTAGTGAGACCCAAGAATCCCCTCAAACTCTTCAAGGTTTTTGGTTGGGGCCAATCTTACATTGCCTTAATATTTTTTGGATCAACCCTCACTTCTTCACAACCCACATTGTGTCGCAAATACTCAACTTATTCTACTCCAAAAGAGCACTTTGATAATTTGAAAAATAATTTGTAATCTCAGAGCAGATGCAATATCTAGTCTACATTTTGAATATGTTTGTCCCAAGTTATGTTGTAGATGACAAAGTCATCAAAGAAGACCAGGACAAATTTTCAGAGATATGGTTTTAGCAGGTGGTTCATGAGGCTTTGAAAAGTAGATGGAGCATTGTAGAGACCAAATGGCATGATAATGAACTCATAATGGCCTTCATGAGTTTGGAAGGAAGTCTTGGGAATGTCTACTTCCTTCATGCATATTTGGTGATAGTCGGAGCGGACGTCTAGTTTGGTAAAGAATTGAACACCATGCAATTCATCAAGCAGATCACCAAGAACTAGAATAGGAAATTTTTCCTTCATAGTGAGCTTATTGAGGGCCCGAAAGTCTTGACACATGCACCATTCTCCATATTTTTTTAGAACCATGACCACTGGAGATGAATAAAGACTGATGTTGGGATCAACAACACCAGCTTCTAGGGATTCCTTGATGATTTTTTCAATTCCATTCTTTTTGAAAAAGGATATCGATATGGGTGGACATTAGGCGGTTGGGCTCCCAAGACCAAAGGGATGTTATGATCATGTTCAACCCCTAGAGGATGGGATAATTTTAGGTATTTTAAAGACCCGCTGGTGGTGATCTACAACCCGTTGCATCTCAGGATGAATATGAGTAGTGGCTTCAATGGCCTGGATGGCATTAAATTCAGAGATTGCTCCATGATGTTCCTTTTTTTAAAATCTTCTCCATTCAATGCAAGTTGATGATAGAACAAGCACCTACTTGGAGTCCCCTTAATGTATGAATGTGGTAATTCTACTTAAATCTCATATATAGCTCCTAGAAATCCATTGTGATAAGGCCCAGTGTGTGAAGCCATTCAGCACCCAGGACAATGTCGCAACCACCCGTTTCAATAGCAAACATGTGGGTCTTTACGTGGTAGTCTCCCATTTAAAACTTAATATTTTCACAACGACCTACACATTTCATGGCCCCCCCAATCAATGATGGACTTGAAAATTAGATACTTCCTGCAAAAAGAAATGAACAACTTGTGCAACTCTCTTATGGATAAAGTTATGAGTACTGTCACCATTAATCAATAACACTACTATTCGATGTTTAATAAAGCCTTGAATTTTGAGGGTTTGAGGCAAACAAATTCCAGCAAAGGCATGTAATGAGATAACTGGCTCATCTGGCATAGTTGTGGGACATTATCGGTTTGGATTTCCTCGACTTAATCCTAGAGCACCTCAAGGGATGGAGCTTCCTCTGCTGATCTGTTATCAATAACATCAATTTGAAATAATTTTGGTTCATTGCATTTATGTCCAGGGGAGTACTTGTCATCATAGTAGTAGCACAATCCTTGTTTTCTTCTTTCAACCATTTCTACTGGTGACACATTTTGAACCTTAAGTGTTTGGTTGGGGCCCTAAGCCTGGGTGGGATGTGCCTTGGTGACAAAATTTGGATGATGGGACTAAGTATTTAAGGTGATTTCCACATCTAAGGCATTCTTGCATGCGTCTAACCAAGTAGCTGGGAGGTGCGTCTAGACATGGGCTTGGATGGCTTATTTTAGGCCACTGCTGAAACACTCCAAGTCGAAGTCATCTCCTAGACTCTCAATTTTGATGGGAAATTTCTCAAAGGCTGCAATGTAATCCTTTACTGTACTTGTTTCCTGAAGCTTAGTGAAGCAGCCAAAAACATTAGTATCCTAGTCAAAGTAATCACATATGGCTTTTGAGAACATGTGCCAAGTGACTTTCCCTAGATAACATTTCTTATGCCACTTCCACCATTTCCATCTCTCTTGGTCCAAGCAAAGGGCTCCCACATTTAGTTTAGCTCCATCCTCACAGATGTCATTAAGGGAGAAATGATGTTCCATTTGTGCTACCCATACTACAGGGTTAGAGCCATAAAAATTTTACATGTCCTTCTTGGGTGTCTAGTGGCTGGAATGGTGGTGATTTCAATGGAAGTGAATGTGATGGCTAGATTCTATTTATATATTTGCATCAACACTTGGTTCCTCCCAATGAGATTTTTTCATAATTTCTGTTAGTCATGAGAGATTTTTGTCAATATTGTCCATATTGTTCTGCAATTCTTTGAACCTTTTTTTAAGGTTATCGATCCTCTCAGAGGCCATAACCTAAGATCTCGTACATAGAATTCACCACCTCGGTTAATTACTTAAGAGTAGTATTATTGGAAAGAGGGCGAGCTCAGGAGTCTAATGGCATGGGTCACTTGAAGTCATGACAAAAGAAAAAAGAAAAATAAATAAAAAATAATTGGGACTGGTGAAAATTTGGGGACTTACAAGTAAATGGTACCATTGCAACTAGCTCATTGTCCTCAACCTAATGGACTAATTCTCTAGCAAGAATCCCGAGATGGTTTTCCTCAAGCTAATGAACCAAGTCTCTAGCAAGAATCCCGAGATGTTATTTTTTTTCGAAAGGAGTTTTACTCCCTATTGATCAATAATGCAGTGGTTGAATTCCAAAAAGGTTGATACTACCCAACGTCTTGTGAAAATTGGTTTTGGACTATACCAACAAAACCCCAAGGTCTTAGTATTGCCTAATGTGTTGCAACAATCTGATTTGGACAATGGCAACCAACACCCTCACTGCACAAACAATCTGATCTACACTGTGAAAACCCCAACTGGAGAATCTGATCTTGAAGATAAGGTAGAGGGTCATCTTTAGATAGCATAGGGAACTATGGTCACAAAGTAGTGTCAGGTGCTACAAATCGCGATATATGCAGGGGTCCAACAATAGCACTTGACTCAATTTTCCAGGGCACTAACTAAGGAGGATCGACCATACCCTTAGCCATACTACACAACTACCCTATTGTACATGCAAGTAATCTCCCTGAGTTTTGTTCTCATTGTATTGTAGCAGCAAGACGACTAACGAATTATCTAAGGTTAAGTTTCAAAAGAGCCTAGGTGGCTTCTAATATACTCGAGGGTACGTGGAAGTGCAGTCTATGCACGGTTCTGTCTAATGTGCTGCTACTCAAAGGGGTACCCATAGGGGTTACAAGGGAGTCCAACAAGTGTGACCACCTCTTGTAGTTCCTATGTGCATGCCTCCTCGAATCCACAGGTTTATGTTCTCAATGACAGATCCTATGGTTTAAAGACGTTGAAACACGTTTCTAGCCTAAAAAAAATTATGCAGAACTTGGAGGTACAACTGGCCCTGGAAAGTACTCTAATACCACTAGTTATGCTCTTGACCTGCACGAAATCCATAGTACCAGAAATACAAAGAAATATGGCCCATAACACAGAATTATCTCATGAAATGAGAAAAAATGAAAATTATTTTATTATTCAGAAACAAATTCAATGTTCACTTGCCTCTTCAAGGGGGTAACCTCCTTCAGAGCAGAGCTCAATTACAATAAGACTTGATGATATTTTACTTACTAACTATGACTATTTATAGCTAAATGACATCCAAGACCCTAACTACTGGTGGTCCCTTTCATAACACAAGTTAACCACTTTATTTATTAACTATGGCCCATTTTCAACTAACTGTGGTCCCTTTTATCTAATGCAGGTCAACCCCTTACAATTATTAATGCTTGCTTTATTGACTTTATAAATAACTATGACTTTGACTCGACCCATTGGGCTTACATAAATAAAGGGGTTAGGGTTGTTCCCTAACAAAAGTGAACTAATAAAAGATTTCAAGATAAGAAGATTTTCATATTAGAGATATGGGTAGATGGGAATGCTCATCAGTGCCATTGATTAGACATAAAGAGCCTTTTTTGGTGAACCCTTGCAAATTACATAGACTACCAATGGTTGCATTGACCTTTTTTTTAAAGAGAGGGTGCATGATGAAAAAAGGAGGTGGTGGTTGATGGGAACTCTTTAGCATTTGGGGTTGATGAATTATTGGCTTAAGCACTTCACTATTCCAGCCAATGGTTGATGGGATAGACCCTCATGAATCTTACAATGATATCAGTGCAATGTATGTTGAGTTTCAATGCTAAAAATACTTTTGTACTAGGTGCATACACTATTGTATTAGATCTATATAAATGAAGGATCAGACTATTTGTGTGTGTGTGTATATATATATATATATATTCTTTTTTAATATCTAGTCAACTTAAATTTTAATTCCCATTTTAATGAATATGAAATTAATTTTACATACAGAGAAAGGAATGTCTTGGCAAGGTTAGGTGACCCTAGTGTTGACAAGGAACCATTGTCATGAAATAAGCATACATTGGGTGCCACCTCACTAGAAACTTGTCAAATGTATAGTAATTTTGATGTGGCATTACTTCTAAGATCTTCAAAGGGTTCCATATTGCCCTGTACTTGAAATTTGATGAATTTATTTAGCATTGGAAAGCTCTAAATGAGAATAATATAATGATCATCTAAGAAATCAGGCCTAATTCCAAGGAAAGAAGATAAAATTTTATGACCTCAACCTTTTTAATGTCAACTAGGAGGTTGGTTGTGTTAAACAACTCCAAAAACGTCTTCTCATATTCTTCCATGGAGATATTTCCCAATTTCAGTTCAAAGAATTCCTGGGACTTCTTTTCATAGTAATACTCAGAAAGGTACTATTATTGGAAATACTTCTTGATTTGTTTCTAATAAATTGATGTGCTTAATATTATCCCATGACATGGAATCTTTTTCCTTGTAGAGCTTATAGAGAAATTCTAGTTTCTATATTAGATGAGTAGTTATATAGATAAAAGTAATTTTTATCCCTAGCAACCAAGCTTCAACATTTCTCCAATCTTGTTTTCACCATCAATGGTTGGTGGCATATTATTCCTTAGCCATCCTTGCTACTTGTATTGTACATGCCTTCATCTTTGATGTTTGACTGGGGACACTTCTAACATACTCTTTGATTCTTCAAATGTATAATCCTTCTTAGCTAAATGAGTTTGTGAATAGTGATGCCTTTGATTTCTCATACCACTTCTTGATTTCTTAGATCCTCTATGACTATCCTTCCTTTCATGAAATGTTCTTTCTTCCTCATGCCTTGAACTTGATCCATTGTTTACTCCCATCTATAGTTGACTTAGAATTTATAGTAGCTAAATGTTTAACCAATTTTGCTTCTCTTGGATTTTTAACAACCTCTCTTTATTAGCTCTACGACTCTACACCTCCATATTTAAGTTCCTTATGCCTTCTAAAAACTCTAATGGACCCATTCTATCTTTGTGCCCTTAGACTATGTCTCCCATTTTTTATTACACTAATATTTAGGCCTCTAATTCTTTTTCATGGATGTAAAGTCCTTGTTCATCTACATGACTCCTCCTTAATGGGCTCAATTTTGATATTTGCTTATCCTTATTGTATAAATTATTCTACAAGAATTTCACATAGAATTAAACTATTAGACACATCTGACTTCCAAGTTTGTAGCATTTTCTTTCAAATTTTGGAAAACGTGCACATTCTCAAAAAAAAAAAATCTGGTAAGGTTATCGGCCTTTCTATTTCCAATTTTTGAATAACTATGAATCGTTTATCCAAAGTATAAGCCTTCATAAATAGTCCCTTATGAATTATCTTGTTTTTGGCTATACTCATGCTCTAATCTAAGCTTGAGGCTAAAAGTTATAGCTCTCAAAAACCACCATTTTTTCCCATTTTCAACACATTTCATTAAATTTGGAAAAATTCTATTACAAGGTCCTCATCAATGTTCATTTTTAATAAATCTCCATATTAACATAATACAATATAAGATAATAATAAAAATTAGTAATGTAAGACGAAATAGTGACAATGAATAGATCAAACATGGGACTGACAGGTACAATAATATCAATGCATAGTAGGAGCATGAAAGAAACTATTAGAAGGAATCGATCTAAGCTATAGCATATTAATGTGTCTAACATCCAAGAAATATAGTATAGTTATGGATTATACACTAGACTCCTCAATGTTTCAATTTTGTGCCTAAGGACCTTGCCCCCCTTTCATATAACACATGGGGGGAGTTGTTGATCAAATGATGGTGTTATGAGGATCTCAATGTAAGTGGTGGGGGGGGGAAGCCTCCATTGAATTTCCTTGAAACTAATCCATTGGAAACTTAGTAAGTTGTTTTTGTCCTAATTTTCCCACCCCTTAGTTCGTTTAAGAAGCACCAAGGAGGAGGTGATGATTCATCTAGCCATGAGGGTTTTTCTCATGTATATTAAGGCTAAGCACTATTCATCTAGGTATTTGAAGAAAGTAGGGTACTATTGATCTACATCCACTTAAATTTAATTACATAAAATGAGAGTGCTTAAATGGGGATCCAAGTCAATCTATTGTGATAGATAATGTCACAAATTGAGGGGGAAAAAGATGTATTTGCCTTTGAGAACTAATTGACCTAGACAAGTAAGTAGTGGAGGTAAATGTATTCAAAGAGTAGTACAATTGAAGTAAGATAGGATATCAATCTATCCTTGTCAACGTTGTCAAATTATCAAAACTAATAATGGTCCCCATGTGATAGTGGCAAGAAATTGAGAAGAAACTATGATTTACCATTACTTTCACCACTTCGAGGAGAAAATCGTAAGATTTTTTAACGAAGAAGAAATCGATGTTGAAATGCATATTACGAATTTTTGTTAAAAATTTTATATGTCCCCATACTCTTTAATTATTATAATTTAGCTACAAATAAATTATCAATTAAGATACGATATTCAAGATTAAGTGTATATTCAAAGCCATTCATCTATGATACATGATTCTCCCATGTAATCTGAATAAACCACAAAAGACTCATTATTAATTAATTATAATTTTGTTTTGTAAAAACACATTTTTTATTTACATTAAAAACTTTATTTTAAAAATATTACATTTATAAACTTATATCAATATATACAATTAAATAAAATTCAATAAATAGCTTCATATCTTATTGGCTTCTATAAATTTATTTCAATTACACATAATTTATTTAAGAATTGAAATATATAAAATATTAATATGTATGGGAAATTCAAATATTATATGATGAAAAAAAAAATGCATTCCTATATGACCTATCTCTTGAATAAACCTAAATAATACACTTAACATTATCAATTAAGTATTCCATGTTTTGTTTTTATCTAAAAACAACAATGTCACATTTATAAACTCATACTAAACTACATGACAAATAAATACAAATCGATAAACGAATTTTTGAATTTATGTTGCATCGAAGGTTGATCTACAATGTTCATTTTTGTAGTTCGCGTTTTTAAGTCTCAAACCAAACTCATCATTGGTACAAGAGAATGAGCATAGTTAATAGGGTAATAAACACAAATAAGTGAAAATAGCAGAGGAAAACGAAATGTCAATGATCAAAAATACAAATAGGAAACTTAAAATTAAAATAAATAAACAAGCACGGAAAAGGTTAGTATAATAAGTTATTAACAATTTTGATATAATAAACATATTATTAAAAAAAGGGATAATATATAATGTTAATTTTATATTAAGAAAAATATGGTAACATATTAATATTATCATGTTAGTGAGATAATATTATTAATATTTTAAATTTTATTAATATTATTATGAAAATATTAATCAAATGAAATAAAATTAATATCATAATAGATAATATGAATAAAGTTGTACATAGACAAAAATAAGGATGAGGACAATATAAATGTTAGAATTAGTCCAAAAAATACCAAGCAAGAAACTAAAGCTAAAATCAAAGGTGGAAACAATGAAAACTAAAATAAGGAAACTAAAAATAAAATACTGAATGATAAATATGAATAGATAGAGGTAAAGGAATGTGAATCAAGAAATAAACCTAAAACAGAAAGTAAGTTAAGGAAAATGGGAGAAACGAAAGAGAAAAATGACAAATAAATGGGAAAAAATAAAGAAGAATGAGGGAATACGAGAAAGGGAAAAAAAGTAAGAAAGAGAATAAGAGAAGAGAGAAAAATGAGAAAAGAAAAAGGATAAGGAGGATAACAAAAGAGGGAAGGGGTGCAAGAGGAAAAAAGAAAAGAAGGAATGGAAGGAGAGAAAGAAAAAGGGGGAAGAGTATAGATATAGGAGAAGGGAAGGAAAGGAGGAGGGGAGAAAGAAATAAAACCAAAAAAAGGAATAGACAAGGGAAAGGAGCCTAAATTTAATTGTCAATAGAATAGTGATGAGTGATTAAGGTGATCTAGTTCCTACTAACCTCCAAGCCATTGTCCCTATTAATATTATCACGGTCCATTATAATTTCCAAAGCTTCATTGAACCTCCTTTTGAAATAATGGCTATCCTCAGCAATGATCTTGGAATCCTCAAGGTAAAAATGATTTTTGGTTATGGAGGAATGCTATGCAAGAGCTTATGAGAATATTCTTTCATTCTTAATGACATCTCCATGTTCTTTAATTTTTGTCTTAAAATACCATCCTATATCTCCTAATGTGAAATTTCCCACATGAATAACCTTATAGACTTATTTTATCTAGAAGTGGTCCATTTTATCTTTTACTGGACTCATCTTTTGTAAAATCGTTGTCAAATGTTTGAATGAGGAAATAATGCATTTCTTTCTCAAAATCCTAGATATTTTATTAGTGACACCACAAATGTAGGGAAGGAATTCTTTAACATTGGAGGGTTGGGATTTTTTGAAGGAGGTTCTCTTCCAACTCTTCTAATGGCTCTTGTATTTTCTTTGCATTTGTCTCCAATAGTTTGGAAAAAATTAGTTAGGTCCTTCATTTCGTTTTTAAATTGTTCTTTATTTTATATTCTTAAAGATCTTATGATTAGTTGTATTCAAGAGACCAATCTTTTGGGAATGATGGTGGTGTCAATAAGCATGGAGATAGTTATTTCTACGTGTTTTATTCATGAATATTTTATTTCCCAAGGCCCCATTCATCATTTAAGATTAGAAGGACATTAAGGAAAGAATGCTTTTGTTATTTTATAGTTCCTTCATGAAATTTATGTTTTCAAATATATAATTTAGGTGGTCCAAGAACTTTTTTAACTCATTGCTACCATGTGGTCATTTCATGTTGGTATCATTAACATCCCTTTTCCATATCTTTTGTTTAAGTGGGTAGGTGTCAATGGCCTTATGTTCAAAATTTTCCATAAAAGGTTGGTCACAATGACTGAAAGAGGAGGCCTTATTGCTACATCGGTAGTTTGTTCAAAATATTCACCTTGGAAGGTCAAGAATATATATTTGAGGTAAACAACAGCAAGATTTGCAGTCTTTGGGTCAATAACTCCCTTAATCACCTATATTGCTTCATTCAAAGGTATTTTGATGAATAAAGTAACCACATCAAAATTAACAATCAAATCACTAGGTTCGAGCTTATGTTCTTTAATGAGGTTAACAAAGTGGATGGAATCCTTAATGTATGAGTCAGAGTGACCAAGTAAAGGGATGAGGATACCAATTATATATTTTGAAGTTCATATGTAGGTGAACCAATTATGATAATAATTGGTCTAAGGGGAGTGTCATCCTTTTAGATTTTAGGAAGCCCATAGATTCTAGGGGTAATCTCACAGTAGTGAGTTAGTTTCTTTTTTAGTCTATCATCTAAACTGGAATATTTAATAACCTTTTTTACTTCGTTAATAGCCTTGGAGATGGGATTATCCTTTAACTTTTTATATTTTCCACTATTATAGAGGTGGTTTCACATTTTTGAGTTGTATTAATCTTTGTTCTTTATCACAATGCCTCCACCTTTATCTACCTTCAAGATAAAATTACTTTCATTTCTTCTTAGTATTTTTATTGTTAATAAATTCTTCTAATTAAGATTATTTTTATGAGGTTTAGTTTTTCTCAAAATGAGTGCACATTCTTATCTTACAAGACCTTTGTCTTCACCACTCAAATTTTTGTCCATTATTCTAAATTATTGACTTATACAACATGATATCATGTACAAATAATTGATTTAAGAATGCATAATTAGACAACGATATGGATTGAAAATTGAATAGAACACTTAGAACTCATTATCAATTGATTATGTTTTGTACAAAATTTTATATTGTGAAAAAGTTTAAATACATCCATTTACCACCCATCTCTTGAATGAGCTTGAATAATCCACTTCACAATCATTATCAATTAATTATCCCATGTTTTATTGGGAAAATCATTTTGGTTTACATGGAAATTTATTTCAAAAATGTCAATGACACATTTATACACTCATATTAAACCACATTATCAACAAATAAAATTCAATAAATGGATTCCTAACTTATTGACTTATATGAGATGATTGCATATGCAAGTAATTGACTTAATGATGTGGCCCAGCCCACACGGGCCCGCACTTTACACATAAGCTTGACTTTACACTTGGTCTCAGCTTTTGTAGCATGGCGGATTTGGTTTGTTGTGTCAGGGGTTGTATGTGGTGTGGCAATTGATATTTTTCGTTGGTAAATGGAATGTTTTAATGTGACATTTATTTCCTAGCTACCAGCCTTGGGCTTGATTCCTCCATTCACTCTTTGCCAAAATATTTCGGTGGTCCGGTCATTCGTGACTCTTCCCCGCTTCTGTGCAGTCTGGTGAGGTTTTGGGAGCTACCTTGTATGGCTCCTCCTCGAATGCTTATGGTGGTCTTTGTTCCTTCGTCGGTTGTGGTTGCAAACATATGTTGGTCTCTTGAGCTTGTCAATGTGGTGGTCTATGGGTCTCTTCTATGGCTCGAACCTGTCTGGGTTCTGGAGGTGTGTTTGCATGAGCTCCTTCTCGGTTGTAATTCCCTTGGCTTTGGTCAGTATTTAATCTCCTGAATGTAGTCTTGCTACTTCTGGTATCTGTTCGATTTATGAATTGGTTTTCTCTATTGGTGATTTTGAGCACAGGTAATAGGGCACACAACTTCGGCAACTGCACACAGGTAACTACTCTCCTCCCTGATTGATCCCTCTCTTTATCTGGTATTGAATCTAATCGGAAATCCGCCTTCTATCTCAGGCTCTGTCAACTTGTCAGTGGCTCAACTCCACAGCTTCTCGGTCCAACTTGCTCAGGTACGCTAGGGTTTCCATTTTTCCTCTTCTTAACTTTTCCTTCTAGTGTTGCAGTAACAGTGGCTAACAAAACCTTTCTTTGCTCTTGCAGGTCTATGGTTTGACTTGGGCGCTTGGACTCCTTCGCGGTTTGGTCTCTCAAAGTAACAATTTCCCTTCCAGTAGGCTCTGGTGCCTGAGTCCAATCAGTTTACAGTCAGGATTTTATTTTGGTTCTTGAATGGTCGGTCTTTTGTTGTTTGGTGGCTCTATTTGACTCGAAACATTGTCAATGGAATGTAATGTGAATGGGCTTCGTCCTCTATTTGGATTATCTATTATATTCGAAGAAAAAAAATAGAACCGACTCTGTCATGAAACCCTAACCTAGGGTTTATCCCTCCTAGACGTTGTTGCTCGTCTTTGGTTTACAATGACTGTATTATAATATGGCTTGAATGATAGTTTCTGTTACTCGTCTTTGGTTTATAATGATTATATTATAATACGGCTTAAATGACAATTGTTGTTACTCATCTTTGGTTTACAATCAATGTATTATAAATATGGCTTGAATGACAATTGTTGCAGATGCTACTCTGTGTATCTTTGTTTAATTATGAAAACTTGGAAAAGTTACCAGGGTTACTTGTGTTGGTTTTTCTTACCTTCGTCACTCTGTTCCACTGTAATTTTACAAGAGGTCTAGTTGTGATTGGCTATTCTCCTCAGGCTCTCCAATCGACATGTCTTCGTTCTACTGTGTTATGCGAATGCATTCGTGAATTTCTGTTTGTTGGAAGTGTTTGGAAATGTGACCTGTGGTGGTTGATTTTGGTATGCTGGAACTATTCTAACTTACACAAAAAAAATAAAATAATATAACATTATGTTACAGAAATAGGCAATGAAATCAGATGGACTATCTCTACAAATAAAATCTGTCTTTCCTTTATTTCTCTGTTCTAGAATTGTTGAACCCTGCTTTTGTCTTACATTTTTGTTCTTATACATTTAGATTATAGTTAATTAAAATTTTCATGGTTTTCAGTTGAACAGTCATGTTATGGTTGATAACCACAGTTCGGTTGACATTACAAGATTTTGATTTAGACAGTTTTGTCTTTTCTCTTCTAAGTTGACAGATTAATTCTTAACTACTGTTTTATTATTGTTTGGACCATGACAACCCTAACTGTCCATTTAAAATTGACTTAATCATAACAACTTAAATCAAAACAAATTAAAATCCTATCTCATGACTCATAAACTAAAATAAAAATAAAAGACAATCCAGATAATCAACAACCTTCCAACCTGGCAGAGACTGAACCCGGTCATGGTGAGCTAGATGTTCCCGCATCACTTAAGAATACATAGTTAGAAAAAGTTGTGGATTAAAAATCAAATAAACCACTTGGAACTCATTATCAATTAATTCTAAATTATTTGTTTTTGTAGAAAATATATCTATGTCTACATTAAGAGATTCATTTCATAATATGTTATATTTATAAACATCTATCAATGCATATAACTAAATGTAACTTAATAAATAGCTTCATGTCTTGTTATATTCAATGAGATTATTTCAATTACAATGATTCATTTAAGAATTAAAATTTACAAAATCTTAATATGTATTTGAAAATCAAATTTCACGTGCGACAAAATGTTTAAATACATCCACTTATGACCCATATTTTGAATGATGCTAAGGAGTCCACTTAACACTTATTACGAATTAATTATTCCATGTTTTATTAGGAAAAGCATTTTGTTTTACATGGAGTTTTATCTCAAAAATAACAATGTGAGGCTTATAGAAAACGTTATGGATTAAAAATATAATAGACCAATTAGAACTCATTATTAATTATTCTAATTTGTTTTAATAAAAATATATATTTACTTACATTAAGAGATTTATTTAAAGAAATACATTACATTTACAAACGTGTATCAATATATATAATTGAATAGAATTCAATAAGTAGCTTCATGTCTTATTAGCTTCTATGAAACTATTTCAACAAGTAATTTAATTAAGAATTGAAAATTATAAAATGTTAATCTGGATGGTAAAATCAAATGTTTTATGGTGAAAAAAGTTTAAAGAAATCCCTTTATGAACTATCTCTTGAATGAGGTTGAATATTACATTTACAATTATTATCGAGAAATTGTAAAAAAAGAAATGGAAGAAATGCATCATAGTTTATGGCTATTAGATACGCTCATATTAATTAATATAAATAAGTAAAATTCAACTAAATAATTATGTGTCGTGTTGCCCTATATGATATGATTTCAATTTATTTTAAAAATACAAATTTACAATAAGTTATCAGTAGAAAATGGAATCAAATTCCTTCTTGTTCAAAAAGTTCAAAAACATGGTTCATCTATGATACATTTCCAATGAAACCATAATAGTCAACTTATTCTTAATCAATTAATTATATGTTTTTTAATAAATGAAAAAATGTTTACATTGGATTTTTATTTCAAAAATTACATATCACATTTATACACTCATATTAATACATTTTATAGGCAATTAAAGGTCAATAATTTATTTTGTGACCTTTTATTTCCAATACAATATGACTACAATTATTTCCAATACAATATGACTACAATTGTAAATATTAATTGATTTAAGTATACAAATTTATGAAAAAATTATGGATTTGGAAATAACATATCTTATAATTCAAAAAAGTTCAAAACATTCACCTATGACCCATTTCTCATAATTCAACACTGCACATAAACTTATGAAGTAAATTAATGTAATTTTGTTAGTAAGGATTGCACCTTTATTCACATTGATCTTTGTTTCAAATTTTTATGAGTGTTAATGCATATAAGTAAATAAAAATCAATAAAACAACTTCATGACATAATGGATCATATGATATATTTTAGTGACAAATAATTCATTTAAGAATACAAATTAAAATAAAACATACAAAATTATACATTAGACAAACATTAGTGTGACCCAATATTCAATGCAAAAAAAATTATAAATATTATTAAGAATTTATATTAATATAATTTACAATTCTCATGTATTTCAAGAAAATATAAAATGATACAAATTAATTCACCAAAAACTATGTCTAATTTGTATTAAAAAATTGGAATGTACTTGCTAGCTTAGGGGGGTCCTGACCCAGGTTCGGAGTTAGCTGCGCCAACCAACAAAACCCTACACTACTGGTCCTATCGGAAAACAACTGCATAGCATAGGCTACAGTCTCACCCGAAGCAGTATTGGGGGATGCAAGAACAAAGTTTCTACATCCAGAGACTAGTGTGATGTCTTTTAGTGTCTTGGATTTACCTGCGCATAGATCGATAAACTCTTAGGATTCATTGTTGCACTCTGTTAAAACAGCCTTCAGACCTTCACAAAGGTCTACGATCAGTCCTTGCCGACCTTTAACAGTTAATTCACCCACTTATGTGCATCATAGAGTAGTCCTAAATTAGTGTTCGCACATATTTACTTAAGTTATTAGTAAACATGAGAGAATTCATCAGAGTCTTTGCAAAAGTACTTATACATGCATTACGTTCATCATTAACACTTATTTAAGAGAATCGTTTAACATTCAATCAATATCTCATAAGACAAATCATTCATTGACAATATATAACATTAACAGAGATAAACAAAAATACTCAAGAATTCTTCAGAAAATTGTCTTTATTTAGCTTCAATTCAGGATTACAGACTCAAAACTACCCCGTGCACACAGCTGCAGTGGTTCGTGCACTTAGCTGCGAACTCTTCCTAGGCCTTTGCGCACTCAGCTATAGAGCCTTTCCTCTTTTATCTTACCTACTTCTCTATCTTCTCTCTTCCTATTTCTTACTTCGTTACCTCTTTCTTTCACTTTGACTCACTACTTATAGACTTTTTCATACAATGCCATGGTTTGTGGACCATGGGTGAATCTCAAAACCGACTCAAAACTTATCCAAAACAAGAGGCCAAGCCCCTTTGACTCCTATTTACCTATGTGCCCCACATCCACAAATCATTGAGACTTTACCTTATTTACAAAATTGTACCAAAAAATTGGGTTATTTTAACCCCAAAATAATCTAGGAGACCCCATCTCAATAGGCCCCCAAAAAAAAGATTGTGACTCACCCTCGATTCACTATGTTGGCAGTGTGATCTTACTATGAAGGTCTCCTAGATCACTACAACTTCAATAGTGCTTTGTGTTGCTTCCTGTCAAACATCCTCGACCAGTCTTTCAGTGGTTGGTCCCTCTACTATAAACCTCATCATTTTTTATGTTTATTGCAGTCCCTTAAGCTTATCTTGAAGGGAAGTCATGACCTAATAAGCCTCCTCTAACCAAGGCTGCAACCTGGCCTTTAGTAATGCCTCTTTCTTCTACACTTCCTCTACATGTGCTAGTAGCTACTTTCCTTCCTTTAATCTGGAAAGGCACTACGTTGGCGCTAAGGTGACTACAGTCACCCTAAACTCATCATATTAGCACTGGAGCTCCCTTTGTTCTATGTTCAATTTATGAATGTTTGGGTCCTCTTGCAGATTGGTCAATAGTTCCATAGCCTACTCAAACAACGTCGCACAGCCAATGGCTATGGCATCCAAGGTAGACATTCCTTCCTTTATTGCGAGTCCACACTGCTCCCAGACCTCAGGTGGAGTTGTGGATTGAAACTTTAACTGTAGCTCTACAATCTTCATGTTGAACTCTAAAGTGACTCGTCCAACTTTTTCTTTAACCTCACGCACACTAGTGGCTAGTTCTTTTATTTTGGCTTCTAGTTGTGCATCCTCCGGGATGTGAAGCTCAGGCACTGTCTTGCATGCCTATTCTACTATTGACTCCAGACTTGAACTATGCATCTGAAGTGCCTCCTTTTCCTTCGAAGCCTACATATTTCAACTAAAATTTTCTCATTGTTGATTTTGTACTCACTTATGAGGTTGAAGGTGCATTGCTCCTTGATTCTCAATTCATCTTCTACCCCGTATGCAGCGCGTGGAGGGTTTCGTTGGAAAGTGCCACTATATTCAGTCCTATGTTCTTGATTATACTAAGTATAATATGATCATCAATAGACTCTGCACGAATGGAACTGTCAGACAATGATATAGTTCATAGATCTAGGTTCCTTACCAGCTCTATTGCTTGGCTTGTCCCAGGTGTCAGGCTCGCTTGCTCCATGCTTTCTTGTCCCGTGCCCACTTGTATTCTTCCTCTTTGGATCTGAAACTCATGCAGATCCTTCTGGATGCTCCCTAGCATCTACATGTATTTTTGCTCAAACTGCTGTAGAATTTTTGTCATTGTATCCCTGATTTTCTCATCGATCTCATCAAGATCGACTTCTATTAACACCATGGGGTCAACCTATGATTTATCAAACTTCTACTTTTTCCAAGTTCCACCCTGTTACTCCTTGCCACGTTGTTTCAAAATAAGTGGGGTGCTCTGCCCCTCATCACCTTCGCCACCTTGTCCTGAAATTTATTCTTCCTTTGTCCCTGGTGAAGCTGACTTGTCACCTTTCTGTGACTCGCACTGTTCTTGTTCCATCTACTCCTTATCAATGTGTTCTTTCTCTATGTGAGCCTTTACTGCAACTTCCTTATTTTTTTATTCTGCTAGGGTACGCGTAGCTTTCATTGTGGACTCCTTTCGCTTCTGCGCAGTAGAACTTTCCACACCCATGCTTGTTCTAGCATCTAAATCTAACAAGGTGTGCCACTCTGTAGGCCATTTCGCTACAATTTCTTACACGTATGTTTCTGACAACAAATAAGGAAATTGGTGCCATTTCTGCTCTAGATCCTTCTGCACTTGGATATAGATTCTGTAGAAGTCATCCTTGAATGTCGCGTAGGTTGACAACTACATGGACAAGGTTGGGGAAAACCTTGGATGCTCACTGATTTCCATATGGAGATCCATTCCACCATAATCCAAAATATCTTTGTCTTTGTGATTCACGCATCCTTTATAAACCATAAGGAAGCGAATTGCACTACCTCTAGCAATCCTTCCTTGAGTGGAGGAAATTGGCTATCCTCTAACAATCTCTATGCAATGAGAAAAATTGAAAGCAACAACCAAGCATAGTGGAACAACTTGGTTTCATCTTACGCTTCTCGGAAATTCACGAGGAACTCCTAACAGAGGTACCTTACCCAATTAAATTGCATGCCTTCATGCACTATGCAGTAAGGGAAACTATGGGCGTCAGAACATCCTCTGCACAACATTTTCTCATAACCTTCCCTACTAAAATCTGGGAAATAAATTGAACTTCCTAGTATGTTATGGAAAGAATAGAATACCCTCACAATTTCTTAAGGAGGCCATAATCCCTCTTCATCCTTCCTGCAAGATATTTCTGCCCAGTCTTCCCTCCAAACTCCTTAGTTGGGTTCGCACCTTTGTAAGGTAGTCGTGTGATTCTGTGAATTAGCATGTTCGTGATGGGGATAGGCTCTCCTAGCCATAAGCACCCATCATGCACCAGTGTGAGGAGCTAGCACACACATATCGTACTAATGGGGGTGTGGTGATAATGGGGCACGAACAGCATATTAAGAAACCCTCATTTCTCAACACAGCAGACCCGTTCTTACATCTCTGTTACTGTAACACCTATTTCTTCATAATTGACCTTTTCACATATATTTGTCCACTATCAAATGCTGAAATTTAGTGTGGTGTGTGAGGTCCATATCCTCCATTTTTAACAACGAGATCCTTACGAGCTGAGGGCCTTCAAAAGGGACATGCTCAGGTAGCAGGGGCGTGGATACTATAAACTTCTCGGCATCCAAGTCTTTCATGAGCTTCGCTTTTCCCTTCCATGGAGGGCTATATTTAGGTAGCCTTGTCATGGGTTCCACCCCTTCAGCATCAATGTCCTATGTTCCCTAGAATTCTTCCACTTCTAAGTCCACTACCTTCTCTGGCTACTTATCTTTCTTCTATTTTTCCTAGGTTTCTGTATGTTTTCTTGGGGAGGCACACACCGACACCTTCATTTGCTTATCTTTCATGGATTGTTTGGGTTAGTTGGTTGGCTTTCTTTGGTAGGGGTAGGCTTTGGCCTATGTGACCTCGGCGCCGTAGGCATAATAGCGAATCTTCCATACTTACAACTTATGGGACAATTGTGTCAGAGATAACATCGCCAGTACTCATAGTTTCAACAGGACTTGGTTCAGACATTTTCTCAAGAATAAGCTTTTAGTTTATCTCAAGTAATTCAGCAAACATGGGGCTCACAACTAAATATTCCCAAAAAGATTAGCTCATAAACAACAAACAAAGAAGTTCACCAATAATTCTGAGAGCGAAAAATGTTCTCTATTGGACATGCATGCATAGTTTATAGGGGGTTTTGAATTCAAATCCAACCATTCCCCACAATTTCTAATAATAAATGTTGTTTTGGCGAGAGATCTTCAAATATTTTTGAATTAATTTCCACCAACCTGCTCCACTTAATCGTCTACTAGCCATCAAGTCATGAACAGTAACTCTAATGATCATGTTCCTATTGCACTGCGTTGTGCCTTCCTCCATGGCACAGCTTCCTGAGCGTAGCTTCATGGGTTGCATCTTCATCATTCTCTGTGTAGCCTACTCGCTGCGTTGTTCTCAAAGTTGGGCAATGTAGTTTATAGTCCCGTTCTCCCTTGCAACTTCCTAGAGCACAAAGACTATCATGTTTCCATATAGTCATTTTACAGGATCCCTTGTATACAACTTCAACCCACTACCATTCACTCTTCTTGGGAAGGGTTCCCCATTCAACTCTACAAGCTGAACTGTGCCTCCATCTGTAATTTCCTTGACAATATATTAATCTAACCAATGCATCTGGAATTTTACCCAAAAATTCATTGAATTCACTATCATGTAATAGGACAAGATCACTTACCTTGAACATGTGAAGCTTGATGTGGCGATCATGCCATGCTTTTTCACGTTCCTTTTGCACTTGTTGATGGAATCTTGCCAAAAATTGATCTTCTTCAAGCTCCATCAGTTGCACAAGCTGTTCCTTCAAGGCCTCACGATCTGCCATATCCGTTAGAGCTTCTATGCATAAACTAGGCACAATGTACTCCATTGGCATTATAGCTTCAACCCCATACACTAATATGAATGGTGTTTGTCCTATCAACTTCTCACAAGTAGTCCTATAATCCCAAGCTACTGCAAGTATGTGCACATCCCAGTGATTTTGTTGCGTGTTATAGATCTTCGTTAGTACATTCTCCAAAATCTTATTAAAGGCTTCCAAATTTCCATTGGCCTACAGGTGATACGGTGTACTCTTCTGGTGGTATACCTGGAATTCTTTAGTCAATGCATTGATTGTTTCATTCAGAAAGTGCATACCCCTGTGACTCATCAATACTTTCGAGCAGCTAAATCTTGTTAAGACATACTCAAGCAAGAACTTTTTTTTTCATAGCCCCTATACAATACTTAACCGATTGTGCTTCCACCCATCTGGTTAGATATTCCATTGTGATGATAATATAGCATGCACCTGTTTTCTTTCCTAGGGGCTGAATTGGCCCAACAAAATCAATCGCCCACTTCTCAAATGCCTGCAAGGACACTTGAGGATGTAGTGATAACTCATCCCTTCGTGATGGTCTGCTAGTTCTTTGACATGCATCACACGCCTTGCAATACACCTTGGAATCCTTGTGCAAACTTGGCCACCATAGACCTATCTGCAAAATATTCTACGCAATTCCCTTGCCTACTTAATGGCCTCCCATAACTCCCGTATGAGCTTCAATGAGAATGTTATCCCACTCAAAGTCTGGTACATATCTTTGTAATATTTCATATGTAACCATCTTATACAAATGTCTCGCAATAATGGAAAAATCAACCGTGCACATGACTAATTCCTTCTTCTGTTGACTTGTATATCCTTCCAGTGCCATCCTCGTAGTCAATAACTGAATAATGTCTACAAAATGGTTAACCACTACACATACCACAAAGCATTGCGCATCTAGCAACCCTTCCTTAAGATTATTAAGCTCCTCTCCTATTTTGATTCGTGACAGATGGTCAAGTCCAGCATTTAACCTCCCTGCCTACATAATGACTTCAAAGCAATACTCCTAAAATAGTAGCAATCATCTACAGATTTTCCCCCCTAATACAGGCTTGTTGACCAAGTATTTCAAGGCAGAATGATCTGTGTACATCTTAAAATGCCCTCCTAATTGATAATGCCTAAATTTTTGCAAAGCGTACACCAATTCCAATCCTTTGCACTCATTCATTGAATAATTTTTCTCATCCTTTGATAACTTCCTACTTGCGAAGGCTATAAGATGGTTCATTTCTCCTTCACTGACCTTTGTTAGCACTACACCCAACGCAATGCAAAAGACATCCACATGTACGTGAAACTCCCTTTTCCAAATAGGGAATACCAAGATCGGCATAGTGACCATCTTTTCTTTCAATACATCTAAGCTACACTGACATTCTTCATCCCAACAAAATGTTGCATCCTTCTTTAGCAGTTTCTCCATGGGCGCAGTAATTTGAGCATAAGCTTTAATAATTTTTCTATAGTATCCCATATGTCCCAACATGTGCATAGCTGTTTGACATTCCTAGGGGCCTCCAAATTCACAATTACTACAATCTTTGCAAGATCCACCATCAATCCTTTCTTGCACACCACATGACCCAACAAGATCCGAAAGGAAACACATAGTATGCATTTTTTCAAATTTAGAACAATCTGGTATCTGCAACATGTATCCACCATCAGGTGCAAACTTGCTACATGGCACTCCACTAAGCCAAACACCATCTAGTCATCAAAGTATACCTCCAAAAACTTGTGAATGAACTCTTTGAATGCTACTATGACTATGAGGGAAAATATTGCAGGTGCATTCTTGAGTCCAAATGGCATCACAGTGTATTCAAAACATCCCCACTCCATTGTGAAGGTTGTTTTACTCCTATGTTCTGGCATGATCTTAATTTGAAGATAGCTAGAAAACCCATCAGTGAAGCAATAGGCCTCCTTCCCTCCAACATTGTCTAGCACTTCATCTATAAATAACATTGGGAATGGGTAGTGAACACACGCATCATTAAGCTTCCGTATATCTACACAAATCCTTATTTCACCTTTTTGTTCTCTTGAACCACCACCAGGCTCACACAGTCAGATTCCTCAAAATGTTCTATGATACCTGCCTCTGGCATTTTAGCCAGCTCTTAGCGAACCTTTTCTTTGTATTTAGGGTTAAGGTGATACAACCTTTGTTTAATAGGCTTTGCGTCTGGCTTCATAGTGATCTTCTTAACACCCAAATCACCAACTATGCCTTTTAAATCTGAGAACTTAGTGGAGAAGAGATCCTGGTATTCACAAAGTAACTCAACAACTTTATCCATTGTAGTGTCATCCCAATAGTCCCCAATTTTCACGAACTTCGGTTCTTCTTCAGTGCCAATGTTTACTTGCTTTTTCTTAAAAGTTGCAGAGATGTTCGGGTTTTCTATTTGTGGATCTTCAACTTCATGAAGCCCTTCTGCCTCTGGAATATTAATGTTTCTTAGTTCTTCATCCTCCTCTTCATTGGTCACATTATAGCACTCCAACACATGGTGCAGCTGGGTGCTCTAGTTTGGTTGGATCCATTCCATAGGTTCCTTCCATGTTCTGAAGATAACCACCTTAATATCTTGTAGTGCTTCATCAATGCTTGAAAAGTTGTCTTCAAAGTTGAAGGTCAATAAGAACCCTTCCTTCAATACATCCCATTCCATGGTGCCGTGGCAGAGCTCCATTTCCAGATACCCGTTCATGGGAATTGTATCCAAAGTATGGAAAAATAAGTGTACCGATTCTAGCCATTGTTCTATTCCCCATGTCCATTTCACTAGGTGATCACGCAAATCATCCCTTCCAGTATATTTCTTAGTTATTTTGGTCATAGCACACCCAAATCATAGCTTCATCATTCTTTTATAATATCATCATCGAATAAAACTATCCTTATGCATACCCCACCATCGTGTAGGCGTAGCATGTAGTGCCAACTCTAATGCTTAGAAGCAGTGATCCTTGGGGACTTCACACTCAAATTCATCCAAAAACAGATCTACATTAGTTAAACCATCATATTAGGGTAATTTCCTTACCTCCAATGAAACAAAGTGCAGCAACTTCGTCATCATATTGCTTCACAATGTAGATACTTCCTGCAATCAATTCTGTCAATGCTCTAACTCTTCATCTGAATCGAAGGTGAAAGAGCTCTATTGGTCCCATGCAATGTGTCCATCTGTCGTGGGATTAATCTAGTCCTGATCTCGTGTTTTTATCTTGTAAATCTGATCTGGTTCATCATCACTTTTGTCATAATCACATATCGATTCAGTACATCACGCCCCTTCTGTAGGGTCCAATGGTACTATGACCTGAAGCAAATTTCTTTCAAACGACATTGTCATTTTCTTCAAATTGGTGACTCCATTCACATCAATAGCCGAGTCAATTTTTAGGAGCATGGGGTAGGGATTACTATCATCAACAATTTCTATAACTTCAAAGTCTGCTACTATGCTCGCACCTTCAATATCAATTGTTACTCCATATAATGGTCCCATGGGGATGATTTTCTATTGATTCGCCATTCTGAGCTAAATCGGAGACCATTGTAGTGTGGGTCTCCCCATCCTTTCCCATGTTTGTTTTACTAATAAGTTTGGATTAGACCCCAGATCCAAGATGACCTAGTCCATCTCATAATCACCTATCTGCACGGTGAGCCTCATCTTGCACCCTGTTCATGCCTTATGTTTGCCAATCTTTCTGAGTATGTAGTGTCTGTCAGGAGCTTTCTGTTTGTTGGCACATTTATTTATTAATTCCTCAGGCCATCCATAGCCTTACTATCATGCAACAGTTTCATACAGGTCTCCAAAAATGTAGTGAGTACAAAGGGATCAACCTCTATAGGCACTTTGATTTCTTGCACCTTGTCCTGGTTTCCTGAGGTGGAGGCCTTAGTGAAGTTCTTCTTAGCTTCCATAAATGTTTCCTTAGCACGAATCAAACCAAATCTGACCTATTTCTCTAGTGCTTTATGGGTCCATCCCTCTTCTTCAAGTTGTTTACCCTTATCAATGTCAGTCATCATTCCATTTCTTACCAAAATGTTAACGTTTTGATCTTCTTCGCGGGGCTCAACCCTCATCATTTGTATATTTTGCGTAAGCTACTGAGGTTGTGTTTTCTTCTCTTGCATTTTAGCTATTAGCACTGGGAATTCTTCTATACTATCATCAAATTGTCTGTAGCATTGACATGAAAGGTGTGTAGGATTATGGAACTCTCACACATAGTGCCTCGGCTATCTGCAATTTTAGTAGATAATCTAACAGCGACCTCTACCAGGTCCTCCTCCTCCACAACCCCATCCTCAACCCTGATAACCTCCACGCACTCCTCCGGTGCCCTGATCTAGAGGCTGAGTTTTTTCTTGCATCTGGTATATAGGCGTCCTTTCCATCATCATCTCATAGCTTCGGTAGTGGTGCTCATCGTGTCCCACAAATTTGTAGAAGTTATAGAACAACTGTTGGGGTTTTTGGACAAACTTTTGAAGTAACTAGAAATTATTCATTGCATATTGTCTATCAACCTGACAAATAGCACAACATAGCACAGCCCCCACGCTCGGCCTTGTTGGGGCTTCTGGCTTTAGGGGAATTTACCCTCCTCCTGTAATATAATTCGCGTACACTAGACAGTGATATTTATGGTTCCCTTGGCCCTTACACTTCAAACAGTAGACTTCTGCGCGCATTTCTAGTTTAGCCTCCTTGTCTTTCTTCAAACATTGTAATTATATGTGTAAGCTCGCTAATTGTGAGTGGATTTGTTGTACTCCTAGGTTCATATCATAAATAGGTGATGCATGCAACCTCATCACAATTTCCAAGGATTCTTCTTGTGTTTCTATCTTCTGCTATGATAAATCAATTCTCAAGTGGGGCAAGAGAGATGCTATAAACCATTCGTGATGCTGGCTATCTATGATCTTCTTATTAGCTTCTCTGATCTGACACTTCAACCTCTGATAAAATTCCCAAGGCGTCTCATTGACCCTCATCATGATTTCTTTAAATCTAATTACTGACTGCAAGTCAAACTTAAGCTTACTAAACTCTTTGTTTAAAGCCTCCTTAGTCTCTTCTAGAGTTGCAAGAGGATTATCAAAACAATACTTAATATACCAAATTATCACGCGATCCTGCAAAGTGGTAACCAACTGTGCCTTCTTTAGATTATCATCAGTGATCTATTGTGTTGTTCACACAGAATTCACAACAAACCAGAACTGCCTTGCATCTTCACTCCCTATGCCTTTGAAGATCAGCATCTTCATCGCATTCACCATGTTTAATGATGGTGGTGGAGGCGGAGGTGTGGGCGAAGGTGTATGCGGTGGAGGTGGAGGTAGAGGTGGAGTGGAAGGATGATTTATTCAAGGAATCCCCTTAGTGATTAGTTCAATGCGCTTCATGGCATAGTCTCTCTCATCCCTTCATCATCACTTGAAGGAGGTCCAATTAATGGACTATACTCTAGTCTCGATCCTTCGTGATTTCTAAATAATCGTCTGCTTAGCGTGGCTCCGACATCAAGGTAATGGCATCGCCCATTTTTCACATAACATAATTTTAATCCAAGTATTCAATAATCTTAAGTACTTACCTTGTGGTCCTTTGAAAAATCTTTTCTCCGCTTCATTATAGCTAATTAAGGTATCAACTGCAAATTTTGTAACAAATCCTCCTATAATTCTATCGAGCTAGTGATCTATAGCTTGCACAATCTGGTTTTCAAAGGCTTCTAATCGTCGCACTAATTATGGAGTCCACACTATAAGATTATCGAGCTTCCACCATCCTTGACTATCATTCATAAAACTCAATGGGGAAGGTGTAGAAGAACATCTCGTGTATCTCCATATACAAATACTTGTTCAACAACTCTTCCTTCCACAGGCATGGATTCATGTTTTCTTGCACCCCAAATTATTGCATCTTTCAATCCAACCACTTTTAAATTTCCTTCTTGGTCAGATTCCAATGGTGTGATGTCACACATCTCTTTCAAGCAGAGCCTGGTCTCAGCAACAAAACCATTTGTTGTCTTAGGGGGTCCTGACCCAAGTTCGGAGTTAGTTACACCAACAAACAAAGCCCCACACTACTGGCCCTTTCGGAAACAACCTACATAGCGCAGGTTGTAGCCTCGCCAGAAGCAATATGGAGGGATGCAAGAACCAAGTTTTTGCATCCAAATAATAGTGTGATGTATTTTAGTGCCTTAGATTTTCCTTTACACATAGCAATAAAATCTTAGGGCTTGTTATTTCACTATGTTAAAACAACCTTCAGACCTTCGTGAAGGTCTACCATCAATTCTTAAGGACCTTTAACAATTAATTCACCCACTTATGTGCATCAGAGAACAATCCTAAATTAGTGTTCACGCAGATTTACTTAAGTTATTAGTGAACATGAGGGAATTCATCAGAGTCTTCACGAAAGTACTTAGACATGCATTGCATTCATTATTAACACTTCTTCAAGAGAATCACGTAACATTCAATAAATATCTCATAAAACAAATCATTCATTGATAACATATAACATAAACAAAGATAAACATGAATACTCAAGAATTCTTTGGAAAACTCTTTTTATTGAGCTTCAATTCAGGATTACAAACTCAAAACTACCCCATGCACATAGCTGCAGGGATCTGCGCACTTAGCTTCAGAATCTTCCTAGGCCTCTGCACACTGAGCTGTAGAGCCTTTCCTCTTCTGTCTTACTTATTTCTCTATCTTTTCTCTTCCCGTTTCTTACTTCATTACCTCTTTCTTTCACTAAGATTCACTACTTATAGACATTTTCATACAATGCCATGGTTTGCAGACCATGGGTGAATCTCAAAACCGACTCAGAACTTATCCAAAACAAGAGGCTAAGCCCCTTTGAATCCTATTTACCTACGTGCTCCGCATCCACAAATCTTGGAGACTTTACTTTATTTACAAAATTGTACCAAAAATTTGAGTTATCTTAACCCCAAACTAACCCAGGAGACCCCATCTCAATAGTACTTGTGAACAAATTTATAAAAAAGAAACTATTTTCATCAACTACAATGATGTACATTTTATATTGAACATTCAAATGTACTTATGTTTATCTTTGATATGATGAAGTGTCTTAAGGAAGAGGAATAAAATGTACATTAGCCAAGTATATTGTTCTTGTCCTGTATAGGATTTTATTAAGATGTGATTTGATTGATATCCAATGAATTGAGAAGTATGATTTTATGTATCTATTAGAAATACATTTGAGTCTTCATATTTATCTCCATGTTTGTTTGAGGGAAATGCTCCCTAGGGCTAAGGTTGAAATCCCCAACAAAGTGGACAAATAATTCAAACAAGAAAACTTAATCAGATATGTATAGTACTGAAATTAACAAATGTTAGAAAAGGAGACCTACCCATAGGTCCTATGTTTCCAAAACTTGCATACCTACAAGATAGAAAAGAAAACACCAAAGGATTATAGAATTCAAAGTACATATGTATATAATTCAATTAGTTCATAACAATATACATTACAGTTCCATATTCATAAATATAGACAATGGAAACTAGAAGGAACATGAGTTTCTTTATTAGAATCATAGCGGTAAGAGAAGGTAAATCTACAACCTAATATTTGTTGCTAGCACTGATGGAACCTTCCTCTAGATCCTACTCAAGACAATGAAGACCTACTATCCAAGAGTAGTAATATGATGCAAGAAAAAGAGGGCTCGGCATCTATGCATGGAAAAAAAGGTTTCTTGGAGACAAGGAAGTGCAAAGAACATGGGATAACATAGACCTAATATAGGAATAATTTGGTAGAGTAAATATGTCAATCATTAGGAATATTTTTTGGCAAACCTATAGGATGTATTTATACAATAAAAAACTATTTAATTTTGTTAGGCCACGGGCTCCTATCAGTGGGCTTCCAATCTAACCCATAACCTTGCTAGAAAAATATCCTTTTGTATATTTTTTCAAATTTAAAAAAGTATGTATGGAAATCATTCAGAGGAACCATGTACATATGTGATTTTAGAGTGGGCATAGTCGTGCATATTTTTTTTAAATTGTTTTTTTGAGATAAGGATAGGTCTACAAGGTAAAAGGGATTTCCATAGGCCAATCAAGAGGATATGGCCTACAGGAGTTGGAAAAAGATGCTATAACACTTCTTACTAGAGTAGCTCTTCTAAATTCATTCTTGTTGATATTGTGAAAAAAAAAATTAGTTCTTTATTGATATTCAACTCCTTTCCTAATGCTACTTTTATTGTTGCTAGAACCTTTGAAAATATATACATAGATTTTGTGTTTTTGTTTCATTTTCTTTCTCTAATGAATTTGTGCTTATTTCCCCTTTAGAGGTTTTATGGTTTTCTTTGTAACCAAGACATTGTTTGATAAAAGGTGATATTCTATAGTTGAGAATATCATCTAATATTTCAGATCTCTTTCCAAATTTCAAGCTTTGATTTAATTGAACATTTTCCTTTTCTAGTTTCTTTCTTAAGGAAATAATTTATACTTCTAACATCTCACAAGATTTTTCTTTTCCTTTCAGTTGGCTTCTCACTACTTCTTCTATCCTATTTGACTCTTGTAGTTGTTTCTTAAGTATGAAAACTGGAATTTCATCAAGATCGTGATCCTTTTTCTTCTCATATTTATATAATACCTCCTTCTACTTTTTTGTCTTTCCTCTAAGTGTACCTATTTCTTCTAGGGAACTAACAAGTTATGCTTCAAGGTTTACTTCCCCATCAATATCATCATCATCATCTTAATTTGTTTTATGTTATTGATTGTATTTATCTTATTTATCACTGGTATTTGCATCAGTGGGTATGAAAATAAGTTCTTCTTTGTCAATATTTGTTAATTTAGGCAACAATGGCATGTTCTATGCTTTAGAGCAATTTTACTTCAATTTATTTATTAACCCAATATCAATATCAGTTCAGCAATCACATCAACATGATAGTAAAATGCAGATAGAACATAAAAATAAACAGTAGAAGATAACCCAAGACAAGAGGACAAAAGATGTGCCACCAACTAGGGACAAACCCCAATGTGGGGAAAACCTTGATCAAATCTTCTTTTAGTCTTCAATAGCTCAGCAGAGAAAGATAGTACAATTTACAAATCTAATAATTTATAATAGTAGCAAAAGAGCCCTAACTAGAAAAGTCAATGTTGGTCAACATGGAAGATTTCACCCTCAGTAAATCGATAAAATTCAATCAACTTTAGCCTCCAAATAACAAGATAAAACAACCCTCAAAATAGTCAAATTCAGCCCAGTCAAATTTTGGTCAAATAGCCCACCTACAGTCATCCCTAGCTGCAATCCACGTTGGTCAACAATAAACATCTAGCCTTGATTTTTGTGCCCATAAATGCGGCTTGCCCAAATAGAGATATCCCTCACAAAAACACAGTCAAAGGAGGTCAATGCATGTTGGTCAATGCTTGGTCAAACTATCCAGAAATTCAGTCTCCTGAAATTTTGGCCTCCTGAAACTTTGGACTTCTGAAATTTCAATCTCCTGAAATTTCGGCCTCCTGAAATTTCACTCTCTTAAAATTTCGGCCTCCTGATTTTTCACTCTCCTAAAATTTTGAACATGTGGAGAGAGAGAGGCCCAGAAATCCATACTCGATCAATGAGGAGAGAGAGAGAGAAGTGTGAAGATGAGTGTGTCCAAATGAGGCTAAGTCACCTTCTATTTATATGCAACGTTGAGGATGAATAGATGTGATTGTTAGGCTTCTCAGTCTGCATAAGTTTTCTGGACAACTTTGACAATTTGACCATAATCAAAATAAATTCATAACTTCATTTGTATATGTTAGAATCAGATGATCTTTAGATCAATCCTACACCTCTCATAGAGAGGAATTAAAGAAAAATATTAGTTGTCATAAGTAAGATGACCCATGTGGATTTTGTCCCTAGTTTCCAATTTTAACACTTCCTCTCAACTAGGGAGAACTCCATCTGCTAATCCATCTCCCAATCCATACTATCTCTACCAGCAATGCACTACTCTGCTCTATTGAACTATGAAGAAGAAGAAGTGATTGAGAATCTATCATACCATTCTCTACTAACACAAAGTCAGTACCAATCAAAGGATAGTGTTTCATACCACTCTTACTGATTCGAAGTCAGTTCCAATAAAAAGAGAGTGCCTCGTATCACTCTTACTAACTTGAAGTCAATTCCAATTGATCCCAAATCAATATCGGTCATCCTAGCATATGGAGTATGGTAGTAAACGATACATCCATTGGTAGTACTATGGTCCCTATCCTCATTTCCCTACTTATTGGCCAAATGAGAGGTACTTCCCATGAGTCCCAGATTGCATGGGTAGGATGTCTCAGCAGGAGAAGGATGAACCACTCATCCTGCCTACATGTTGCTAATGAGTATCATAGGGGAAGGCTGAACCACTCACCCTATGGCTGCTCATCACTCAAAGAAGTACCCCAAGCCCCCTGGAGCTTCCAAAGCTCAATTTCCATCTCATACAAGACCCTCATAAGGGGGCCTCTCCATGACTCCAAGTCATTCTCAGAAGTCCAATAATTTGACCTTCCCCAAGGGCTTTGTCAGAATATCAATGACCTTCTCATCAGTCCCAAAGTGATGGAGCCTTATTGCTCCTCTTTGTATCATATCCCAGATAAAGTGGTACCTGATATATATGTGCTTGGAATGATCATGAAACATGGGTTCTCTTATAATCGAATCCCACTCTAGTTGTCGCAAAGGATCACGGTGGTTTCTAGCACATGTACAAACAACTCACTAAAGAGCTTCCTCAACTAGATAGCTCATAGGAGGCCATACTAGCATTTATGTATTCAACCTCGGCAGTGCTCAAGGAAACTGATTTTTTCTTCCTACTCATCCAGGATATTGAAGCAGAATTCAAAGAAAAACAACATCCATAAGTTCTCTTGTGATCCACCACACTTCTAGCCCAATCAGCATCAGAATAACCATGCAACCTCACATCTCTAGCATTGTATCTCATTCCATGAGTGATTTTGCCCCATAGATATCTCAAAATATTCTTAGCACCAATACAATGTATATGATGAGGCTCAGCCATATATTGGCTCAATGTGTTAACTGCAAAAAAAATGTCCAAATAGGAGTTCACCAATAACATTAGTGCTCCTATGAGTTGATGATATTCAAAAGCATTTCCCAATTCAAGTTTAGTGGCAATACCACATGACTTCTTAAAGTTAAGTTCCATCGGATTAGTCACAAGCTTTCAGTCCACCATCCCAAATCTTTCCAATATATTCACAACATATTTTCCTTGAGAGAGGAAAATTTCACCTGGCTTTTTCCAGACCTCCAATCCTAAGAAATAGTGCATCAGTCCTAGGTCGTTCATCTCAAATTCAAAAGCCAGCTCCCTCTTACATTTGTGAATGAGAGGGTCTACACTTGTCAGAAAGAAGTCCTCCACATAAAGTACCAAAATGAGAGGTTTATCATTTTCAACCTTAAAGTAAAGATTCAGAGTAGCTTCACTTCTAGTGAATCATAGCTTCATCAGATAGCTATTGATGAGCCCCAAAAATGGGTAACTTATTGGGCTCATTTTGCCAATTATTCTTGATTAATCCACCATTCTTCATAGTTTATGCATGCTTTTGAGTATAGTTATGTTAATTGAATGAATGAGAATAGTCACTTGACCATGAAGTCTAATACGTGGTTATTGCCGATTTTTGGACAACTTTTGGACCAAGGTCAAGCATTTATGAGCCAGTTGACAGCCAAATATGAGGGAACAAGGCTGAGGATTTGTAGGAAAGGTGTCTCCTACACTAAATGGCCCCTTCCTTGAGTTCTCCACCATTAGCTCAGAGTTCAACAGATCACCAAAGATGATTCCCAAGGGTAGCTGAGCAGCTTTTGTAAAGTGACTGATTACTTGTAATTTGAGAAGCCAAGCCCCTTGAGTTAAAGAGGGCTATTGGAGGTCCTTGTAGTGCATAATAAGGAAGGCTTCTAGCCTTTGTAGTTTACTTTGGGGGGGGAACATTTTGTATTTCTCACTTTAGTGCTGCTCTGCTTTTCAACTCATTTTGGAGCTTTTGCTGTAAAAATTGTCGTGACATGGTTATTTTCTGAGTAATGGAGATCATTTTCATTTTTCATCGGCTTTGAGCTTCTTCTTAGGAGCCTGTAGCTCTTGGGGTTGGACCCAACCCAAGTACCAGGACCTCCTCTATGTATTATTACATGTTTTTGTTGTATCCATAGAATAATTTATGCTAGTAGATTAAAATCTTCCTTGGTTACCTAGGTCATTTTTGATGATTGAAATAGATTTTCATGTTTCAGATTGATTTGATAGGTTGGTAATAGAAAATATCTTCGAAAGAGGCCATCAAGAAACCCTTGATCTCACCTCTCCCTCCTCGGGACCATGCGCTGAGACCAAGGTGTCCTTGCTGCCACAAAAACGTTGTTCTTACTTCTTCATGTAATTGCTAGTGTTATATTCTTAGTTGCAAAAGTTGGTACCAGTTGTGATTACATGCTTAGATCCATTCTTGGTTAGTTTTCATAGTTATCTTACATGATTTTCTACCAATAAATTTATGTTCATCATGGTTGTTGGTTTCTAGGTCAAAATAGCTAGATCTTTGGTTTTCATAGTCTTTGTTTGGTCAGTTTTGGAAAATAGTGTGTAGAACACTTGTGATACCTTCCTGCCTACCCTTCCTCCACCAAACAACCTGCTCCAACCCCCTAACTCGGATTCCTCCCCGTCATTTGCCACTCTTTTCTAACTTGACCTAATTTCCATATCTTTTTGCAACCTTGCTCCTTCCATCCCTGAACAAAATCCAACCACCTTAATAACTCCTCAGCCTCACTCACCAGGTCCTAGACCTCTTCACCCCCTCATCCAACCTCCATCTCCACTTTTCCACCTTTCTTCCACCATAAACCCTCCAAAATCCCCTTTCGGAACATCCTGTAGAACCCCTGCAAACTTCATGTAGAAGCTCACGAGAGCAGTTTTTGAAGACTTGAACACTGTGAAAGTCTTTGGAAGGGTGCTAGGGACCTCTTAGGCCCTCTTCCCACCTTCCCAACCTCCTGCAAGTGCCCACGCCATTTCCTTTCATCAATCAACCTCTGCACAGCCAAAAACAGTTAAATTACATGCATAATAATTCTACAAGATTACTCAAAAATACAAAAAGATGTTCCTATTCAGATTTCACTTCAGAAGTGGCTTAGACACATGCACTTAACCTTCCCAAGAGTCAATGGCATCCCTTTCTGTAGCTTTCATCCTTTTTCTTGCACCAGTAAGGTTAGTCGGTAAAATTAGGGTTTGCATTTCCTTTTAGCTTTCAATTGCTTTCTGCAAGTAGATTAGCCTCCTTTGAGTTAGATTTCATCCATCACAGTTAAAAGCTTCTTCTAAAAGATCATAGAAGTTGGTTTAAGCTCCTAGCGGACTTCTGCCAGCTGATATAGTGACAGCCTGCGGCAAGAGCTAGTACTTGTGCATATAGCACTGTCGCTTCCAAGTTTGTTATGAACCATCGGGTTGAAAGTAAAGAAGGGAGTCCCAGGAGTTGCAGTGTCATTGCTATAATACTGGGGCCCACCAGCTATCGATCCTCTCCGTTAGGAAACCAACTCACAAAAGATAGAAAAGATAGATCAACGCCTTAGAATTCAACCTCTTTGAGGGGGAAACCTCCTTTACATTACACAAATGAACAATGCTTGGATGATACAAATGACTAAGCCTCCCTTCTATATATAGGATTCCAAGGGTTCACAATATAATCAAGCCGACATAACAGTAATAACATAAGGGCACAAAAATAACAATAGTGGGTTTCTATGGGGCATACTAATAACAATATGGGGACAATAGGGGCACAATAATAACAATAAGGGATACAATGATAATAGTAATGGGGGAATCGCTAGTATTATAGGGGCCTAACATGCCCCTCTCCTTCCGAAAAGCATTGTCCTCAATGCTTGAGTAATTCTGGATGCTTCTGTATAAATTTCTCATCCTCCCACGTGGAATCTTCAGCAGATAAATTCTTCCACTTGATGAGATACTCCGAAATTGATCAATTTTGTAGTTGTTGAGTTCTTGTTTCTATGACTTCTTCTCATTCCAATATGATTTTTCCTTCCTCGTCAAGTTCTAGAAATATTATTTGCACTGGGAGCTTGTCACCTATAACCTTCTTTAAACATGAAACATGGAAAATGTAGAATTTTCATTGTAGATCACCTGATATATGCAATATCCTAAAGCATAATACTCAATCTACTTCTATCATAAACTTTGTGGAAGCTTAATCAGATATGAGCATCATCAACCAAGAATAGATATAACTGAGAATGAGAAGTAATCAACCATAACACAGAAGATATAACACTGGAGAAAGCACCAGCCTAAAACCACAACTCCGTATTATCATACAAGTGGAAATCTTGTTCAAGTTACAAAAAGAATCAGCTCTCAAGCTATCTTGCTCTCTCTGTAATCAAACAATACTGCTCACAGACTCAATAGGCATAGAATATATCTTCCTCGAGCCCTCCAAACCTTCTGTTTCCTTGTGCATTTTTTTTGGGGCCAATGATATCACGTGTGTGAATTGGCCTCATCACACTCACTATAGCCTCTGATCCAACTGTGCAATCCTTAAGGAATACTATTCCTTCTGCATGCAAAGAATATTCACAATGGAATATATTAGCAACTGATAGTACATTGTCCCTCCATCTGATGTCAACTGGGTCTCTAATCGAAATGACATGCATGAGTTATCCATGAGTGAATCTTTAGTTATCTGAAATACAATACTTACATGCATGCAAGCATTAACTAACTAAACTCTCATTAATTTAACAAACTATTAAATTAGTCTAAGTGGACTTGACTAAGTTAACTGAGCCAACTAATTACAACTCACTCTTATCTCTTTAACTGATGGATAAATCCCTCAATCAAAGGATAAATTGTTGCATGTCCTCACATAGACTTCATGTTCATAATTCCTTAACTAATTAACTCAAGATGAATTAATTAATCAATTTACAAATAGCTGTTAACATCAAATTCGAATTTTACTTCCTATGTTTAGTCCAATAACTGACTAAAATAAGAAGGGATCCCGAAATGCTATTTTTAGAAAAGCTATTTTTAGCACTTTCACTTTTCACCCATTGTTGCTAAGATCCACAATGGCTGAACTGCTATTTGTAGCCCGGCTATTTATAGTAGTGCTATTTTTAACATTTTTTATTTTTATCGTTTCTTGTTGCAAATCTCAACAGAAAACTGGGTGCACTCGAAAAGCTACAGGAAGCTCCAATTTGTATTCCATAGTACCAATCTTTTGCAA
Organism: Pinus taeda; assembly: GCA_000404065.3. NCBI lineage: Eukaryota > Viridiplantae > Streptophyta > Pinopsida > Pinales > Pinaceae > Pinus > Pinus taeda. The sequence goes on along the minus strand of APFE030149578.1, from coordinate 2,177 downwards.
CACCTTGTAGAGACCATAATAATTTGGTGATAATGTATTATCCTTCTTAGCTTGCTTGAGGGACATTTGTTTATATGGTTGTAGTCATAGGAATACCCAGTCACTTACATCAAAACTTCTTTCGTTTGCGATGTTGATCTGCCTATTGTTTCATTCTATTCTGTGCCAACATGAGGTTATCCTTTAAGAGTTTGAGAACTTGTTGTTAATGCTCGATGTGATGTTCCACTTTTTGAACCTTAGAATTTTCTCTTAAATATGATGTGATGGATGGTGGATGATATCCATAAAGTGCCATAAATGGGGTCATTTTTGCTACAATATGGAAGGAAGTGTTATACCACCATTCAGCCCAAGGCAACCATTTGACCCATTGTGTCTTCTTATCAGATACAAAGCAATGAAGATATCCTTCCAAACATTTGTTTACTATCTCAGTTTGCCCATCAGATTGAGGATGATAAGATGAGCTATGAGCTAACTGAGTACCGAGACAAGAAAATAATTTTGTCCAAACATTTCCAGTGAAAATGGGATCTTTGTCGCTTATAATAATCTTTGGATTTCCATGTAGCTTTTGAATTATTTCCATAAAGGTAGTAGAAACTGTAGTGGCTTTAAATGGATGTGATAATGCACAAAAGTCTGCATGCTTGGTAAGTTTGTCAACTACCACCATGATGACACTCTTTCCTTCGAACTTGGGTAAACCTATGATAAAATCCATTCAAACCTCCTCCCAATGTTGGCTTGGAATGGAAAAATGTTGTAATAGACTTGGGGTCTTAATTGTTTCAACTTTATTTTGTTGGAAAACCAAACATTCTGCCACAAAATTTTGAATATCCGATTTAAGGCCACCCCAAAAAAAATCCTTCTTAACCCTATGGTAAGTTTTTAAAAATCCTGAGTGCCCTCCTAAGGGAGAAGCGTGCAATTCCATAAGAATATTTTGTTTGAGTTGGGAATTCTTACATAGGTATAAATGATCTTTGTACCATAACGACTCATTTTTCCAAATAAATGTATCAGATGTACTGGGATCTTGCTGTAAGTTTTGAATGAGTGCCCACACTTCTTCGTCATTCTTCCATTCCTCCCTTGCTTCATTTATCCAATTTGGTTGGATAATAGAAATGGTGCACAACAATGATTCCACATCCTCATCCTTTCTTGAGAGTGCATTTGCCACATTTTGCTTCCATTTTTTGTAGATGATTTCAAAGTCATAACCCAACATCTTTGTGACCCACTTTTTTTGCTTTTCAGAGGATAATATTTGTTCTAAAAAGTATTTAAGACTATCATGATCCATTTTTACCTTGAATTGTCTTCCCATGAGGTAGGGTCGCCATTTCTTAAGTGCATGTAGTATTGCCAACATTTCCTTTTCATAAATAGCTTTGTGTAAATACTTTCGCTTGATTAGATGACTTTCGAAAGAAATGGGTCTTTCATCTTGCATTAAAACAGCACCAATTCCATTTCCTGAAGCATCACATTCCACAATAAAGGTTTTTGTGAAGTCCGGCATAGCTAAGAACGGTGCTTGGCACATTTCCTCTTTAATATGTTCGAAGGCCTTTGTTGCTTCTGGATTCCATGAAAATGCATCTTTCTTCAATAATGTTGTTAGAGGTGCTACTATTCTCCCATAATTATTAGCAAACTTGCGATAATACCCTGTCAACCCGAGAAATCCTCCCAGATGCTTTATGTATGTGGGGATTTTTCATTCCTTAATGGCTTTAATTTTGCTAGGGTCTACCTTAACACCTTCATGAGATACAATATGACCCAGATATTCCACCCCTTGTACTCCAAATAAAAATTTGGAGATTTTTGCATATAATTGTTTCTCCTCCAATACTTTGAGCACCTTGTCAACATGTTGAACATTATCCTTCCAAGACTTGCTATAGATTAGTATATCATGAAAAATACTTACACATATTTTCTAAGGAAGGGTTTGAAAATGGAATCCATCAAACCTTGAAATGTAGAAGGTGCATTGGTAAGGCCAAAAGGCATGACCAAAAATTCATAATGACCCTCATGAGCTCTAAATGTTTTTTTTGGAATGTCTTCAGTCTTCATTCTAATTTGATGATATCTTGAATGAATATCCAACTTGGTGAAGTAAATTGATCCATGCAATTCATCCAATAATTCATCAA
>APFE030149568.1:0-15880 GCA_000404065.3 Pinus taeda | reverse complement strand
TATCTGCTTTAAATCACCATATATAATATATATCTCTACTTTAAATCACCATATATAATATATATCTCTGCTTTATATCACCATATATATCACCATATTCAAAATTCTGCTACATATATCATCGCAAAATTTTTTTTTGAGCGCTTCACTGTAAGCTATATTGTTGTTTCAATAAACTTGGTCCTCGAGAACAGTCAGAAAGGAATCCTTTGTAAAATGGTCGTTTACCAATGGGCCAGCACTGACAAATCGACTTTCAAAGTCCCGCACTAACCTTATGGCATATCAACCACCCAAAATTTCAACAGCCACAGCACATAAAACCAGAGATAGCAGAGATCATTGATTGTTTTCAAATGTCTTTAATACAGGTAGCTAACCAGTGTTTCAAAAAAAAATTCTGGACAGCGTTTCATATATGTTAAACAACATTTCAAAACAGTGTTTCAATAAAATGCCGAACAACGTTTCAATAAAATGCCGGACAGCGTTAACCAGTGTTTCAAAAAAATGCCGGACAGTGTTTCAATAAAATGTCAGATAGCGTTAACCAGCGTTTGGAAAAAGGCTACTGTATAGTGATGATTTCACGCAGAGATCAGATATCCCTCCAGTAACATCAGCTATGCATACATTTCAACTTCGAAACGCCTTTGAGTGTGTGGATGAAACGCTACAATGAACTCTTCGAAAATCGGAAATAAGTAGCAAGGCGAGACCCTCCATACGCAGGTTTCATAGCATTGACCACACGCAGGTTCTCATCTCAGGTTTCAAACGTTACATAATCAAACTCCCAAAATACCATACGCAGGTTTCATAGCATTGACCACACGCAGGTTCTCATCGCAGGTTTCAAATGTTACATACCTTGTCCAGGTGAGAAAGCTCAGCGTAACATGTGTGGTGAGCGTAACAGAAGGAGCAGCAGACAGCGTTATTATTCGAATTGAAATGCTCCGACCTCCCTCAGGCTGCGTGCATTGAATGAAAAACGCTTATAGTGTAGTCAATGTTAGAGTAGCGCTCAGGACTGAGCAGCTCTCAGGACAACAGGAGTTACAACTATTTCTGGGACCTGTGCTCTGATACCATGTCAGGCCAGGGTAACTCTAGAATGAGCGGGAGAAAAACTGATGTATTATTCATTAGCTAACACATACTTATATACATAAACATGACGGATTAGTTCATCTTCTTGATGACTGTCCAGTTCACCCATCCGTTTCGGATTAGGTGTCAACATGAACTTTCCCTATTCCTAATCCTACTTCTTAAGGAAATTCTTACAGAATCAAACATAAAACAATCGTAAAGGCAATTGACACGAAAGCAACTCTAGTGCTGGAATGTAAAAGAACAATTTGGAAGTAAATCAAGTAAAGGAGCTTTCACACAACTGAAGCAATCTTAAATGCTCGAATGAAATGCTATGTTCATCTTCAGATGGATGGCTAACAGTCTGACAAGTGGGCCCTTGCAGAGATCTGTCTTCCTCTTGATCTTCCTTCTACACAAACAACCTATTCTTGCACTATTATAATCTACTAGCACTAGTGTAGGTACAGTGTCTTTGTGTAAAAGCATATTTGACCTCCCTTACTAAAGATTTATGTCTTAGAGAAGGTGCTCTAAGCTTCAGGGCTTAGATAAATTTGTTTCTATGACAAGAGATTAGCTCTTGCACCAAGGCAGAGTTTCCTTCACGCAGTTTCCAAACTACTTTCGAAAGGACTAAAAGATGTGCTGAAAAAAGGATTGCAAGTACAAATGAAATCCTCAAGTAAATTATCTGTGGAAAAGAGATGTTTTATTTAATTAAATCCTGCAAGGGAAGTAATCCTCATGAAATGAAAGCAACTCAAAGGAATCAAGGTAGTAGTCTAAGTGATCTGCATGTGTCAACTAACTTTGGTAATCCACTCGAAGTGTTTATGTTCTTTGTTCATAAGAAATAAAGTGCAAGTATAACATGTTTATGATAGAATCCTGCAACTGTTCTCGGATCTTTTAGAGATATACTTTTAATGCTAAAGATAATTACTGAAGTTAATAGTTCATTCGCTTGCAAAATAACTGGAAATAGTATGCAAGAAAGTAATTCAATGTTTGTTGCAAAATGAAGAACTAAACCAAAGTGCAGGCAACCACATGCACTGGTGCAGGAAAGAGCTTCCTGCATGATCCGAGCGAAAGCGAATTGAGACAATATTTGAGAGTAATGAAAATGCGAGAAAGGAATTTCATAAATGAAATAAACTCAGCTAACTCCCAAAGCCAAAAATCCATTTCACACTTTAACTACAAAAGAGTTTTAAATTAGAATTTCATAAATAAATATCAGAACTGTCAAACCATGTAGCTGCAAAAGGATATATTCACACTGCCTTTTTAAATAACGAAAGTACAAAGGGTAAACGAGCTGGGTTAGCTGGGCCCTAGCCAACCAACTCATTTCCCTTCTAAGGAACGAAAAGGCTCAACACTCAAATATGCATCAAAATAAATTAAACACTATGTATGAAAATCATGGTAGATTTCTTGTATTACTTGATTTAGCAAATGTACATAACGCAAGTCCAACCCCAGAACTGAGGCGATACCCAGATTACATGAAAATGAAATTACAGTCGATGGTTCACTAGCTAGTCCTACCTATGATCTATATTTTATACATCCTTTCGGCCTTAGTCGTTTTCCACTAATGACAGACATTTCTTATTCAGGCCTTTTGGCCGAATAGGCTAACAACCGAAATTACAAAATTGGCTAGCAGCTATAATGGAACATGTATCTCACTTGGTCATAGAGTAAATTTGGAAAAAATTCCCTGATTTCATGCCATCGGTATCCTTCTTCATTTCATCAGCAACTAAACTTGGATTCAAGGATCAAACCCATCCTCTTGGAAAGATTTGGTTCACGAAAATCTTGGACAGTCCTCGTGGCAGTGCAAGAATCTACCTGCACTAGTCATACTTACTCATAATTAATACTAAGTTCATCAATTACTTCTAGGAAATTAACATAAGTTACAAGAGGTACGTAATAGGCATGAAATCCATATAAAAATGATTAATAAAGCACTTTAATAAATCTTAATGTAAGATACGAAGCATGTGTAGGAAAAGGTAGTTATCTTGGACTAGTATAGGAAAGAGAGGTTTATGTTGAGATAAAATAGAGGTTAAAATGTGGTAGAAAATAGGGCATCCTCAGACACCAACACTATCCTAAATCAGGGTGATCACAAAAGAAAACTTTCAAGTGAAGGGAAAAATTGTTCTCGAGCAAGCACAAGTTTTCACAAGTCATATACTCCACAAGCGAACTCACGACATGCATGTCCTCTACTGACTACAACCTTTGGCAGTCCTCATTAAGTGCTTTGGGCTCCTCCACATCCTCCGGATGCCAACCACATGGTAAGCATGTGTCTTTGGTATAATATTTCATGTGTTACAATATACAGTGTTAAATGCTCCACCTGCAAACTTCGTCATAACTAGCACCTCAGGGTCGTCATCTTGGTTCATTCCTTTTGTCTCTATGATCATGGTGATCTCCTCTCATAGCAGATTGGTTATCACTAGAGATCTTCCTCATAGCTGGATTTTGCTAATTAATGGGTTCATAATGTGTCATTGTTCAATTTTTGGGAGCCTCAGGTATTTTTGGGACACATGGCTTGTATCGTACACTTCCCGCAAGTTTGTCTACATTAACTCAACCAATATCACCATGTAGATGACATATTATAAATCGTTCACGATGGTAACAGGGTGGAAGAGGTCTGTAGGTCCTTTTCTGTTGATAATGTCATTCTCTAAGTAGCTGAATTATGTTTCTCCTTGGGTGGGTGGTTTCATTGTCGGGCGCTCATCTTATCATCGTATATGTTTTTCCTAACGTGGGTAATTTCATTGTTGGGTGCTTGTCCCATATCAAGGTCTAATTTATTTATCCTTTTACCACCATATTGTCTGTCATTCTTGACATTACAAGAGTCCACGGTTTCCTGATAGACATGTTAATCCATGTTTTTTGTGATCTTCTTGCACAATATGGGGGTTGGCCTATCTTTTGAGTTGGTGGTCATTTTGTCCCCAGCTTCCTTGCAAAGCACATATCCTACTAGGGTCTCATTCAATTGCTCGATGTTCGCTTGTGGAGTATGGTATGTGGGGACCTTTTCTATCTAGTTTTATGGGCATATTTAAGCATTTCCACCTCCCACAAACTAGTTTCTTCTCTCAATTCAAACTATACTTCATCAACCCAAGAAGTGCTCTGAGGTCTCTTTGTTAGTTGTTCTTATCCATTTGTCCTATCAGTTCCAACAAGAAACTTTTTGCTTGTATTTTTCAGTTTACCTCACAAGTCACATTTTGGTTCAATTTTCTTTACCTACTTTTGCAGTTGGTTATCGTGTTATGACCCACATTAAATTCTTACACTGTACCTCTCTCTTTGTAAATCCTTTCCCGTGGTCTATTGCAGTAGTGTTTTTTATCGATTGTAAGATATTTATGGCTCTAAGGATGCATAAACTGACATGTAGAGGCTTCTCTTTGGGTAGGAGTCTATGGCCAACTTTTTTAAATCTTCTCCATTGGAAGTTCGAAAGGAAATACTATGCCTCGAAGCCAAGAAACTTGGTGATCGCCAATACTTTTATGATTCATAGATTAGTGGAAACTACCTCAGATGGATACTGGACCTTAAATTTCATGAAAAGATGCCTCCACTTCTTACAATCCATTACCCATCAACGACAAATGGAAATACTGTTGAGTATGGCTATTAGAGATAAACAAATTGATAACTACAAAATTTTCACAGGCCAAGAAGAACTCAAGTGTATAATGAGGGATATCTACTACAACTTGGATGACATTGTTGTAAGGCTAACTTAGGTGGAATAGTACATTGCCTCAGACTTAGATACCTAAACCAATGGTCATTAAGAAGCGGGTATTGTTATCTATGCAGTTCTCGTAAATACAACCAATCCTAATTCAATCTCACAACCAGTCTACTCCAATGATGTTGGTTCTCCATGCTTGTCAATCATCATTCTTTTTCATATCACTTCTAGTATATAAGTACTTTGGTCACTCTATTGTGTAAATATTGCAATATTGAACGTTCTTATGTTTATTTTTTGTCATAATATCTCATTTTGTAAATGGTGATCAAAAGAAAGAAACTTTTCCTTGAGGGACACCCTACTTTTTGGGCCTATCGAAGCCTAAAAAGGTCCCCATTTTTGTTTACCAGAACATGGATTTTGTCTAGGGGCTCGTGCACTCATGATAGTTTCCAGAAGCAAGCCCTTATGTAATTCCCTTGGGTTTCTATAGTAATATAAAGTTATATTTACCAAAAAAATGTAAAAGATGAAAAAGCATACCTGAAATAAAACAAAGTGACATTATGTTGTTACATAGTCAAAATAAAATTTAAAATGATAATAAAATTAAGATTAAAATAAAAACTAGAAAGATTATTGAAAGATTAAATTAAAAGAAAATAAAAACAAATTTTGCATAATGCAAATTATAATATTATATTTTTGGAAATTCATTGATAGAAAAATATAATTATGCCAAAAACTTTATTTAACATGAAGAGATAATTAATATCATAATATTTTTAATTATTAAAATTGTTTAAAAAATAGAATTATAATCTTTAATTTTAACTAACATTAAACATTATCTTACATCCATCATTAACAAAAGAATAACAAATTTAATATGATAATACAGAATGAGAAACATGAAAAACCTAATACTCCAATAACTCTTAAATAATTTAATTTCTTATTAAAAACAAAAATCTAATTCTTAAAATTTAAAAATATCAAACATAAATTTTTATGATATAATATAAGTAAAAAAATAAATACTTTAATAATTTAAGAATTAATATTTAAAATAAAAAAATAATATAAATATATAATTAATAAATAATATAATTAGATATTTTATTAGAAAAAATTAGAAAATTACATTGCAACTAACATTATCAAGTTATATTTAGAATAATATTTACATTTATTAATCTTTTTAAATCTTTTTAATTTACAAAATTATGAAATATTTATTTTTATAAAACCAACCTACCAAATTAAAAAAAGCATCCTATGGTCCCTGCAAAGGACAAATCTTAAAGGATTAGGTGACATAAATTTACTCGCAAATAAATACTTTTCTCTTAAATAAAAATATAGGTATTTTATATACTTCGTAAAAAATATAAAAATGAAGAAGGTGCTTTTGGTTTTATTTTTACTGTTTGTCCACTTTGACATAATTTTTTGTTCGTCCACTTTGATATATATAGTATTATAATTTATATAACAATAAACTTTTATTTGAGTGTGATACTAAACATATTCATTAAAAACAAAATCTTCCAAGGTTTATAGTATATTACTGTAAAATCTAAAAAACATTTTTATAAACAATTATTGATCACAACTAAATAATAAAATGAGAAACGAGCATACGTTCTCTTAAACGCCCCAGGCCACCTACGTTGCTGTCCAATATAGTTTTGTCTAATTTAAAGCATTTGTACGGCTCAAATTATGCAATGTAATTGAGTTTATAATATGTAAAAATGTAAAAGAAGTAGGTAGCATGCTCTAGTTCAGTAACAAGTTTATATTTTAAAAATCATTGGCCAAGTTCAACTTATCCCTGAGACATACGAAAATAATAATGAATTCAATTAGAGTAGGGTGCAAGCTAGATATACTTAAAATATAATTATGCCTAAATTATATATCCGACAAATGTCTCATTTTCAGATTCTTGGTAAAAGACAAAGGTAACATAAAGAAAGAATATTTAAATTTTTGTCGACCATAGGAAGAACTTACAGTGTACGCTTCTACCTGCAAAATAAAATATTGGAAGACATCCTGGAATGGGAGTAGCAGCACAGGGCACTTCAAATATATATTTTAAAAAAACAAGAATAGACCTCACTTGACTACAAAATAGTGATCGACCCTAATAAATCGAAATTCTTAATATTAATCCTAATCAGACTACGCTAATGGCATTGCTGCTGGAATCAAGGTTGCTGGAACGAAACGCGGAGCGGCGAGAATTGGATTGGTCAAGGTTGACAGTGTTGTGAGGCGCTGGAGGATCCACGGAAGGAGGGGCTATGCTCAGACTCAACCCGCTATTTTCGATCGATTCTCTTGCCTCCATTGAAGGCGAAGTTGGCGCACTTGGCTTAATTATTTTGGAAGCCTTTGTGGCTAAGTCTGGCCAAAATGGCAGAGTGAATGAATAGTGACTGGTAGGGTTAGAGTACCCACCAGATTCTTGACGTTCCGCCTCATTCAGAGAGGAATATTTAGCTTCATATCTGGCCCTTTCGCCATCGTCGGATTTGTCTAATCTGTACATTCCCAAAGATAGGCAAGGGGGAATAACTGGCCGCGATGCTGCCAACGGAGGTACAGAAAATGCTCCCACAGAGGCGGCTAAATTTGGAGGTGCTCCTCCAGTTTCGAAGAAATTTCCAGAGGTCAGAGATGAATTCTGGCCCAGGCTGAGATCGTGCATCACCGGTGACAGCTCCGGGATTCCTTGATAGCAATCTTCCATCTGCGGAAATTTTGAATGTCAATGACATCTTGTAGAACAAATTATAACACAGAACGAAAAATAAGTAAACAATAAAAACTCCAAGTAACAGTGCTAGACTGTTATATTGAATGAACATATAAATGAGAATTAACATTAGATCACCCTGCTATGTTTTATGAATTGTAACTGGCAGTCTATAGGTTAGGTCACGTTTGAAGAAATAGGTAGAAATTGAGCTGAAAAACAGCTGCAGATTTCATATAATATAGTTTAACGAGGTTTAGAAGAATAAATTTTATATTCGTTGTGCAAAATTCCAAAAACTCTCAGTCAAACATCCTTTAAAATAGAATTTCTAAAAGATCTTTATATAAAATTGACGAAAATTAAGTCTGCAACAAGGTTTTATCAGGCATAATTTATTTAGTTGAAATCATTGAAAGAAATATGAAATATCTGTTTCATTCTCACGAATAAAGCTTTCTGCGGGCTTCTCATTTTTGCTGAGACATCGAATTCCATTCTGTTTACAAAATTTACTGGAGCAATAAATATGACAATAATCAAGAAATCATAGTTTAGCGGAATCGTGAAGCAAGAACTTTGTGAATATAAACTTCCAGCTTCCACCTATGAAAAAGAAACCAGGGACGGCACTATTTGAATTAAAGAAAGCAGGATGTAGATCAAAGATGAAGATTTGTAAACAGGATTATCTGTAGAATACCAAAAATAGACAATTTGAACAGAAATGAATTTTTATTATTATTTTCGAGCTTATGGTAAGAAATATACCGAATCAGTGGATATATCGAACAGGCTCGACCTTCGTTTCCTTTTGTTCAAATTACTCTGCCTAAGAAAATATTTTTGTGCGTGGCTAGCAACTTGAGTAGGAGTTCTGGAAGTGACAAAGTTTCTGGAAATACCTCTCCAGTCGCCTTTTCCCAATTTGTGAAGCCCTAATAAAAACATTTTATGTTCTTCTTCCGTCCAAGGAACGCCTGTGAAAACACAGATATATATTAAATATTGTCTCAAAATTGTCAGATCTATACCTACAGAAATGCCAGATAAACGAAATAAGATTCCTGAAAAACCTTTTTTTCTTTCACGAGAGTTTTGAACCAAGCCGTCCGAAACATATCCGTCTTCAGCAGCTCCAGATTCAGATTGTTCGGGAGTTAACGGGAGATTTCCCATGCTGAGGCTCTTCCTCATCGGTTCATCGGTGGTAAGCCTAACGCCGAATAGCTTCACTCCCCTGTCGGGACAAGTTCTGGAGTTGTGGCCATTGTGTCCACAATGAGAGCACCTCCTGTTCATATCTAACTTCGCCAGTTTTGCTGGAATAACTTTCTTCTATCTTTTAAATCTACCTTGACGCATTACCCGATCCTTTGAGACAATCGCTTGATCAAGATTCGCAGCAGCTAAACTATGGCTCGATTCAGGAGTCACCGTAAGACTTTTGGATACAGATAACGAGATCTCATGATTCCGTGATTGATTTTATCTGCAGACTTATTTGCAGGGTTCGGCAATGGAAAATATATTACAGAACAACCCGCTGTAGAGTACTTATGTGCTGTCTGGCATATTCGTAAGAATTAGTTCAAAACCAAGCTCCGGACCATTAGTAGATTTAGAGATACTCCACTGCAAATGGCGAAAAATGGAGCATCTTGAAGCTTTTCCAGTCACCGTCGCTCTGATCCGTCGAAAGTTTTCAAAAAGATCGTCGGCGGAAAGGATTTGAGCAGAATCTAGAGGTTTGGCAACAGAGAGGGAAAGGGCCTTGCAAAGAAGACGAAGACGACGAGAAAATACATAAAAGAAAATGCACATAATGAATGCTTCAAACGGACGGTTGCCAGAGAGCCTTTCATCCAACAACCCATGCATACATAGATACATCCATGCGCATGTCCATCCACATACATCTATGGATGTAGATGTATGTATGCATGTGAGGAAAAGAGAGTCTGTTGTTGCATATCTCACGTGCGTCAATATTCTTACCCCGTCCTACTTGTCTCGCCATTTATACTTCATCCTCATGTTTGGCTACACGAGGAACGAGGCGAATATCAAGCGAGATGGGGATGTCCGCTTTGTGGCCAACAACGAACAATTCTTTCAAATTTTTACCGCGTTGTGGGATTCCTTCGGCTCCAAGCCTCGCTTTAAATACACAATGTGTCCTTTTAGAAATAAAGGAGTTATCTTATCGGCGCTCGTCTTTTCCATCAAAAAAATAATTTATATTATTTAAAGCGATCATTCATATTTTATATTATTTTAGCTTATGGCCACTGTTACGCAAAGACTAGATTCAGGCTTGAATATTCTAGGCTTTAACTCTTCATCTACCGCAAACTAGTTTGGCTACTTTACATAATGTGTTCAGGGACTATGATCATTGACTTCGTTCATAGATGATCATTCATTATTCATTTTTTTTAATGTTCCAATTTCTTAGTATATTGATCAATATTGCAATGGGAGGTTTTCTTTGTTCATTAAATAAAATAACAGTCATTCTTCTAAATTTTACTATATGTTACTTAGGTTCATACCATTAATAAAATGAAGATTCTATATGTTTGTCGTAAGTTAATTAAAAATTAAAAATATTAGCTTTTTTACTATAAAAATCTAATATTATTTAAAAATAAAATTAATGACAAAATTATATAATCAAAAACATATTACGAGAGAGTAGCATGTGGAATAAGGGATTGCGACAATTATCTTTTCTATCTATGGATTTCCATCCCTCAACTATGGGATGCCTTTAATTTTGATATAGCAGGACTCCCAACACATGCAAACTTCCTTTTGATCAACTTATGTATTATTTATTACTTTGCGAGGAAAGCTTGCACGAAAAGTATGGACAAATACTTATATTAAAGGTGTTTAATGAAATGCATAGTATTAATAAAATTACTAGGGGTAGAGTTAATATGTAGGGTTTTAATATTAAAATAAATTGAGGTAGATTTAATAGGTAGGGTTTTAATACAATGAATAAAATTTCAAATTATAGTTTAATTTTATTTTATTTTTTAAATTTCAGTAAAATATAAATAAAATTGGAATTTATAGGAAAAATTTTGTATATCAGTAATAACTCATGTTTAAAGGTAAATTACCTAATAACAATGTTTAATATCTAATTATAGAATATGTAAAATCACAATTTTCACTTTGATTTATTTTCTAAGCCGAATGATGTGTAATAGAGTTTTTTAATCCTCAAACTTATTTTTATACAGGATGCTTTCATAAACCAGTCATTTACTTCAATCTTTTTTAACCCTCCCTTACCTGGTGAGTGGTGGTGAAATTGGAAGAGGTGCCAATAGTAAATGTGGTAGAGAACAAATCTTGATCTTGATAAAGAATCATGAAATATATATATGTTTTAAAGGTTTCTTTATTGTTTATTTTTGAAAGTTTCTTATTATCCTAATTCTTTTAGGAGGTTCCTAGAGAAATATAAATTCCTTTGGTTACCTAATGATTCCCAGATTTTGACCCAACCATTATATATCTCAACAAAATACCACTTTAGATTCACCTCCTAAAACTATCACTACAATTTTCACATTTATTGGGTTTTGAAGCTATCAAGAATACATTGGGCAACTACTTAAAATATAATTTAAGTGAAGTTGAGTTTTTTTACATATGCTTGTTTATATGTTGAAATTGACATAAACCAAGGCCTACCAAACAAAATGTTACTAGAAAGATAAAATTTTAGATTATCTAGGTTTTGGATTACGAATATATGAATTTTTTATGTTAGCTTTGCTAAAAAAACACGACATCTTCAAGTATCTATGTTAAGCATGAGCTTATTTAAAAAGGAATGAAAGACATAAACTAAAAGAAAACATATAGGAATCATATCAGTAACCATATTTAGATGGAAAAGATTATCATAATGCATAAAATTAACGAATCATAATTTTAGAGAAAGAAAGAAATGCTTATCTAAAAGTGCAAATTGAGGAATCAAATATTCCTTTAGAAGATAGAGAACTAGCCAAGAATATCATAGCTCCACCTTTAAGGATACTAATTGTAAATGAACCCTAGTCAAGAAAAACAAAAAGACTTCATAAATACAACAACTCTAAAAAAAAATGAAAAAACTTCATGAATATAACCACTCTAATTCAAATAAGGAATTGGTACTCCAAACTCATCTTAAAACTTCAAAATTTATAATATATTGAGTTCTTGTAAAATATCGCAAAAAATAACTTGAAATGAAAAAATCAAATAAATAAAATCAAATATTATTTTTCAAAATAATAGAAATAAAACCTTTATTAAATATGTAAAATTAGATATACAAATGTAATTACTCATAATCAATTTAATTATCATGGAAAAATATAAATAAATATTTATTAAAACACAATTTTAAATACTATATAAATTGTGAATTACTTTTAATTAAAAATTAATAATATTATTTCTAAAACTTAAAATAATCAAATCACTTAATTATAACCTACTATAATTAATATTGAAAATTTTAACATAAATTTTATATTACACATAACTAAATAAAATATCACTAAATAAATTTACATGAAATAATAATGCATGGTTTATATTTTAAATTAAAAATCAAATTAAATAACATAGGTTTGAGCAATTTGCCAATAGTTTCTAAAATATTTCTCAAAATTAATATTCAAAGTCAAGACATCTCGACTGATATAAAATACAATAATTATTTACACATAAACGATATACTATTATAAATATCAATGATGTATAAATAAAGTTTTAAATTCCCTATTTATTCATTTAAAAGAATAATATTATGAAAAAGTATACTTCGTATTCTACACCAGAACAAAACTTGCCAAAAAGTTAGATTAGAAATCAAGATATTTTCTGATAAAATTTTGATAAATAATGATAGATATTTATGAAATGTAAAGGAATATGAATAATTTATTAAAATGGCGATCTAAGTAGAAGTGCAATTGTAATGATATAAATTAAATTATTTTTATTAGTAATATTAATACTTTTATGATTTATTTTTTTTTAAATAGATTCAAAGCTCGTTAATTGTTTGTTGGGATATGTGTGTTTTAACTCTAATATATTTAGATTATTATAATTTTTTTAATATATATTAAAAGAGGCTTTTTTCTTTTCGCACCCTATAGGAATTTTAATGCGGCCTGACATGGGGCCGGTATAAGGCGATACAATAGGTCGCTATTGTCTTTTTCTCTCTCATCACCTAGCGGCGTGTTGTATCGCCTTATACCGGCCCCATGTCAGGCCGCATTAAAATTCCTATAGGGTGCGAAATAGGAAAAGCCTTAAAAAGACGGGTTTAGATATTTTTAACTTGTTTAAAATAAATTTTAGGATGGGGAAAAATGAATATTAAGTTGAAAATAAAATTTATTTTATCACTTATTTTTTACTTCTTTTTTTTAATGACTAGAGTCAATTTATTAGGGAATTATTAAAGTTATTTCTATTATTTTTTATAGAGGTGGTATTTTTTTTTTTACATTCAAATTTAACTCAAAATATTAAAATTAGGCATTAAGTGCATTCACACTTTTAGGCATTAAAGAATAAGAAATAATAAGTATGATAGAAGTATATAATAATCTCATAAATGATTCACTCCATCATATTTATCCATTTTCTCATGATGAGGAAGAGTGATTTGAAGCAATATATATAGTCTAAAAATGAAAAAGACGATCCATGTATTTCAAAGAGATTTAAATGATTTCATTCATTCAAGATCATTAGCACCATAGGAGAACGTTCATGAGATCTCATGCTTAATAAAAGTTTATGAAATAAAAAATGTCATGCATCTTGAAATATGTCCCTACAAGAGTAAAAAATATTACAAATTTGAATTTAAGTTTGAATATAGTATGTGTTTAAAGAATTCCACAAATTTCCTAATAGAAATTGAATCCATTCATCCCTAAGAGACTAGGATGGGGCTCCCATGCACCAAATACATAGTGTAATATGAAGAAATAAAATAATTGCAGTTGGGGATCGGCTACGCAATTCATAAAGTTGGATGATCTAAGAATGTAATGAAAAAGAAAGGGGAAAATGATTCAAATAAAATACAACACTCACAAAATTGTAGAAGAATGGTTTCCTAAATGAATCCTCCCCTCTCAAACATCTAGATGTTGGAGTATATTCAGGTTCAAATGTTTGTTACTGTAACTTCTTTTGGCAGTTATTCAGGAATAACAGTTTTAGTATGTGATATTTTAAGCCAATCATCAATGTAGTCCTTCATGGAAGGAACAATTATTCCCTACTTTACCCTGAGTGCAAAGATTTATTCTATTATTCCTTTTAAATCTTAGTATAATTGGTCAATGATTTCCATGTGATTGTCATTATTATTAACAAATATAACTAATTATTTATCAATTTCCTCTTCCAATAAATCAATAAGACTATCAAGCTCATTAGCCCATGATATTTTGATGACATTTAACTCTTCCTACAATTGGCTCATATTTTATTGTTCATCTTCTACTTAGGAATCATATTGAAATACCATCGGTATTCTATTGACTAATGAAAGCTCATTTTGGTAGGTGAGGCAGCCAATGGTATCTCCACAAAGACTTCCTTCTTCCTTTTACTCACCATATTTCTTTATTCCTTCAATGCGCTTTGATATATGTGACAAGTTAAGTGTTGCATTATAGAGTTCCTAGTTGTTTAAAGGATGAGTTCATGTATGGAATTTACTAGAACATCCTTTCATCATTTACCACTTTCATCAAGACACGGGAGAATCATAATTAGGACATAATTGACAAAGGCATGTCCTTTATAGAAATAAAAAGGATTTGATGCACATAATTCCATATCACAACCTTTTACCTTGAAGATCAAGCTTTGTAAAGTTTTTCTTGAATTTCCCTCAAAAGCAGCAAAAGGGGTACTCTCACTAAGTATCACCTATAAAGGAAGAAACAAATATTTATAGAAATAAGTGATACTACATTGTGAAACATGTAGATGTGCACATGTGTGGGAGTGCAAAGGTATGAAAAGTGCAAGAGTCCATTGTGTGTAGAAATGGTTTTGAAAAGGGTGTGGGGTGTCTTTTGCACATGAATAGAAAATTGACTAAGTGTGGAGAGTGGTGGAAAGACAATAATGTGTGATAGTGTGCACATAAACTATACAGGTTGCAAAGAGTTTGTTCAGGGCTACAAGCTTCCACACAAAGTTTGACAATTTAATTGAGTATGGAATAGTCAAGAGAAAGGGGATTTATGGATATTTTGAAGGATTAATGGAGAATAAATATGGGTTTGGCCTTGCTAGGGTGATATGAGAGAGAGAGAGAGAGAGAGAGAGAGAGAGAGAAAGAGAATTTTCTAAAAGATACAAAGTCATTGAAATAAAAATCATAAAAATATATTTGGAATTATTTGTCCTTTTATTCAAGCATTGCGTTAGTATATTTGCTCAAATTTTTCACTCACAAATTAAGTACACTATGTTTCTTATTTTTTTTTCAATGTGGAAATCTAGAACCATAGAAGACAATATTGAAGTTTAACAATGCCTTCTAGACTCTAGTTCTCAATATTTTAACTTTGAACTTCTCAATGCCTCATACCATATTTTTTGAACAAATTAGAATTTGATAATATTCAAAATAATATGCATTGATATAATACAAACTAAACTAACC
Organism: Pinus taeda; assembly: GCA_000404065.3. NCBI lineage: Eukaryota > Viridiplantae > Streptophyta > Pinopsida > Pinales > Pinaceae > Pinus > Pinus taeda. Next base: position 517 of record APFE030149568.1, on the reverse strand, counting down.
TCACATGAAGGACATGATTTAAAACAAAATGTACGCACTTGTATGATAATTAAAGTGCAACGAAAATAACAAGCAAGAATTTTCATAGATTTAGGGAAACCAACTTTCCATGAACAAAATCAAGCATAATCATACGCAATGTGAAAAATACATTATTTATGCAATATTAAAAAACATATATTTCTATATTCATACTTACGTTTTAACAAAACTGGGTCCAAGAAATTGGCTACATATAATAAATGTTTCAATTAAGTATAGATATATGGTGTAGATACCACCCCCAAGTTGGGATATGTCATCAAGGTGAAAGAACCAATTGCATGATTTTATGTCTCTAAGCCCAACCCATATTTTATCGTGCTCAACTAGTCTACTCATTTTTTAGAATTATAGGCATTTTGTTGGGTCCCTATAATACTAGTGATTACCCCATTACTATTGTAGTTATACCCCTTATTAATATTGTTGTGCCCCTATTGCCCCCATATTGTTATTACTGCGCCCCATAGAATCC
>APFE030149561.1:25473-86307 GCA_000404065.3 Pinus taeda | reverse complement strand
TCACTTGTAATACAAAAATGAATAAAATGGAAAATAAGAAGGTGAAACCCAAATGTATGTATGAAAATGATATGATAAAAGGTTAATGGGATGCTGAAACGTAAGGAATAGTGAAGAAAAAGGTGGATGAAAATATGACATTTATGAGTCCCAACAATTAGCATGTGATTTTTCGGTTTTGATAGTGGTTTTAGCCTTGCCTTACCATTTCCATATTTCCATCATGTAATGGGATTCTTTTTGTGTTGATCTTTGGATTTCTAGAAGGTTTTGGACTCGAGTGAGGTGGTCTCAGAAAAATTTCCGAGGGTTGGGGGTGGAGGCGGTTTAATCTCCTGGAAGCACTCGATAGGTGGGTGGAGACATGCAAATTCCTCAAGGTATTGGTCAAGAAACTATGAGGAATTAGAGCTTGTTTTTTGGCTTAGTGATCTCTGGACCAATTTTGGTGGGATCACGGTAACTTGAGGGTGGAGGTGGTTTAATGTTCGGGAACCCCTGGTTATTTATGCCTTGGTTTTCTTATGTGATCTCTTGATCAATTTTGGTGAGATAATGGTAGCTTGAGGGTGGAGGTGGTTCAATATCGAGGATGCCCTGGTTATTTATGTCTTTATTTTCCACATTCATGTTTGGAATATGGTCTAGCAGTGATTGGCTGAAAGAAAGATTTGGTTTAGTTCCATTAATGGTTAGGTGGTACGTGGAAGTCCCTGACTTGGTTGACTTTTGCATATGTTAATAAGAGCTATTTTATTATTGTGATTCATGAGTACTTGTACTTGTTATTATGTGGCTTTGATGGCTATTTTATCATGGTATATATTCTGGTTATATGCTGGTTATAAGTATGGCTCCATAACATGATCTAGCTATGGCTCTTGTTATGTTTTGATTAGTTGATTAATGGTCGATGAATGCATGGGCTAACAAATGTTATTGTAGTTATTGTGAGAGGGAATTAGACCTTCTTGGTGCATCTTATATAATTTTTAGAATCCTATGTTCAGATATGCATTCATGACCTGTAGATTAGATGTTCACCATATGTTTGATGAAATGACTGTCATGGTTAAGCCTGGTTAGGTCAAGTACTTATTCAAGTTTTGTATTATTAACATTGTCTTCAAGTCAATTATCATTTTGGAAAGACTCAAGATGTTTGGGTAGTGGTGTAGAGGCTGGCTTGGAATTGTAACTCAGATCTTAGGATCACACCCTCTAAAATGAGGATTTTGGACTAAAGCCACACATGTAGACTTGTGTGTGTGGTTGGAGGGTCACAACTGCACTCATGCAGAATTGTGCATGTGGTGGGGGTGTTAAGTCACTAAATAGGTAGTCTATCTCAGGTTTGGATCATCTGAGGTGGCTCTTTGGCCCCTGAGTGTCCCATAAGCCTTGTAGGATGTCATTTTGTGGTAAAAAAGTATTAGTTGCTGGCCCCACTTCCATAACTGAAGCTTGAAGGTCGGTTCATGTCATAGTATCTCTTTATATCATGTTTACCTTGGAATACTAGTGAAATTGGGTTAATGTGGGTGGTAGCATTACAACATCATTATTTTGCAGTTTGTCACACAAATTTGGTCTCCCCCTTCCACCATTTGGTGGAAATTACCCTAAGGAATCAATCTCCACCTTAACTTTGATGGCCTTCTCTAGCTAGTAACCAGTACATTTCTAATGACCATTCCCTCCTTTTCCATTGAATATGGTTTGCCAAGCCCAATCTCCAACCAGTACTTCCTCACCATTTTCTCCTCTATATACAACATTAAAGTGTGTATATTGTACATGGCCCAATGACACTTAAAGTGTCTTCCTATGCCAATTGTAGAAGGTGTGTTTCCATTCCCCCTTGCTTATTCAGATTAGGCTTGGAAACCCCTCCCCCCTAAACTAATATCGTCACCCCATTCGAGGGAAGAAGGTCCTAAACTAGTTTTCAAGAAGAAATTTTAATAAGGGACATTGGCCATGAAGTTGAATCTATCACTAGAGGTGGGTTGTTTTCCAAGCAACAAAAGTTGGCTAGCATGCCTATCATTTTATTTTCTATTTGTTTGATATATATCGAGATTAGAGCTCAAGTGTTAGTGATGAGAGTTTTGACCTGTTCTATCATGGATTCTAGCTGTCAACTTTGAGAGACCTTGTGTTGGGGGGAACCTACTTATAACATATAAATCATGTTGATAATTTGATGGGAGTCCCCTTCTATAATGAGACTGTGAAATCCATGTTGCTAGGAAAGTTCCAAACCTTTCCTTAGTCTGGAGAGCTTCACTACATTATTAGTATTGAGGTAGATTGTAACTGATAATATAAATAGAGGCATTTGATGGTGATCCCTTACGATGCCTATAAAAACCATTAAGCCAAAATTTCCCTTGGTTTCTCCATTGAAATTTATTTTAACTAAAAGGCCCAGGGGTGGAGACTACAGTGAAGGGCTAGAGACAACCAAAACAGAAGCAAAAGAGATGAGTAGTGTTGTATTGTTTTCTTCTCAAATATGTATGAAAAGAAAAAATTAAGATTGTGGATGACAAACAATCTCAACAATATAAATGGATGCTAAACATTGTAGATCTGCAACAACTGATAGAAACAAAACTGCCAAAGTCTAGATCTATGCCACAATCATAGTTAAAAAGTAAAAAGAAAAGCGTAATAACTCCAATAATCCAATGGAAACCATATATACAAAGAATATTTTTTATTATAACACCTGTGAAGGGAACAAATAGATGTTACTAGCCCCCCTCTATAGGATGGGTTCTTGGCTATCCTCAAATGTCTTCATCTTGTGTTGAGTCTCTCTCCTCTATAATGTGTAAACCCAACAAAAATATGGTGTGAAATAATGAAAATAATCAGAGTTACAAAAGTGAGTGCAACAATGAAAATAATGAAAAGTGAATAATGAATGGAAAACCCTTCTATTTATAACAAAATATTGATTTGTCCTCGAATAATTAGCAATAATAAAATATTATTTATCCCATTCTTGGAATAACTACTTGGAATATTTTATTATATTTTTTTAGAAGGGAAAGAGTACTTAAAATTTTATTTAGAAATAATAAATAAATAAATGATTTATTTATCATCTCAAGGAATTAGTTAAGGAATAATAAACAAATAATGATTTATTTAGTTATTCCTAAGGGATTTAGTTAAATTTGACAAAGAATAGTAATTAATTAGTGATTAATTATTTATTCTTAGAGAAAAATAAGATAATTAATCATTTATCTATTTATTTTTCATGATTGGTTCAAATATGACAAGGGATAATAATTGAACAATGGTTTAATTAATTATTCCTAGAAGAAAATCAAATAAATAATGATTTATTTAATTATTCTTCATGGGTTTAACTATAAATTACTTAACAAAGGTGGTTTATTAAGTAATTTCTCACAGTGAAAGAAATTTTATTGTGGTAAAATTGGCTTTACATGGTGTACTTCGATCCATCTAGTAAATTAGGCTAGATGATCAATTTTTTGGTGATAATAGATTGCCCCCCAACGTATGAGTGTTAGGAGAAAAACATATGATCGAAGTACGTTGTAAAGACACAATCACCAGAAAACACAGGGGAGTCAGAGACAGAGAGAGAGACCAATAAAGCTAAATTGAAAGAGGATAAGGACAGAGGGGGCAAGACTAATGTAAGATCCTTTTATGTTGTAGTACCGGACCTTAATGAGGTGGGGGAGGCATACCCATACCCGACAAGATAACTTAATACAAAAATAATGGTTCACCCATAAATATAAAATGGAGCAATGAAGTACATGCTAAATGGTACATGACATGGAATAACAGAGCCAAACAATAATACAATGTCTCCCATATACATAATACACCTGGAAAAAACATGAGCCAAGATTGAATATAATAATATTTGAGTACATGAGATACAAAGCCCTTTCCCTCAAAAAATGGGTGGGAGGGATGGTACAACAATCGAAGAAGCCCGGTTGAAGAAGGAAGGGATTTGCAAAACTGAATCGATCATCTAGAGGATACGTGCATACTATGTACACTGCGATTGGTTGGAACCAAATCCATCAATATTGTAGAATTGCATCTGAGGCTGTAGCATAGTAGGTATGCATCTAGGCATGTGGGGGGCTACCTGAAGGGCCACCTCGTCATGAAGTCTGAAACATCTCATACACACCCGAAAATCACTGGTACAATCTGTTGCATCACTAGACCATCAAGTGTATGAATCATGAACATGAACAACCAAGTCAAAGGGAAATAATGAGTCCCTCTGCTTGAACAAAAATGGAATATGATACCAAGATACACCTCTGTTTAGGTCGTTCTTATGGAATAAATGAGTTGATGTTGAGAGAATAGGGACCGCGATAGATGAGGCAATGAGAATCATTAACTAAAGAATGATGGAAAATAGTAATGTGACTGATGGACTGACACTAGGGATAATGGGGAAAAAGTGGGACTGAGGGACCAACAGATGACTACCCTTGTTAGAGCATAAAGTGTGTCGTTGACCTGGAAGCAACTGACTCAACTCCAGAGGGGATGGGGATAGTATGAATGGAGGAAAAAATGGGCAACATAGGATGAATGGTATGCAAATATGGATGGAATACTGTGACATGATATGATGGGACATGAAATAGACTCCAAGAATTGAAGGGTGACTCATCGCATATGCTCTGAACAAGGGTGATTCGATGACACTGTCACATAGACTAGGCCCGCTGGGGACCCTCAAAACATGAGTAAATTATGGTTACTAATGATGAAAGTTGACATATGGTATGAAAGGTATTATGAGGAGGTGAACCTCAAAGTACAAGTGTCACTTTATGACAAAATTCGATTTTGAGAGGTGACGAAGTGACCTTTCTTGCAAAAATGGCTTCCTAGTGAAGTGTTAAATCCAAATACTGAGGAAGACCCATTATAGAGCTTGGTGAGAGCTTACCAATAGTGCTAATGATTTTTCAAATTGAGCTATGGTCTAGTCACAATGGGCAATAGAAAAATTGGGGGTTTTCTATGAAAGGCGGTTTTCCCTCCAATTTGGATTCATTTTCTAAGTGAGTTGTGGTGAATTTGGAGAGGAGGAAAAGGCCCTAAATATTTTGGAGATTGTAGAGGACAAACTGACCATCAAAATTAGGATCTACAAATTTCCGGAATCTGGCATTATTCATCTCTTCAATTTTAGTGGTTTATTTCCTGATTTTTAGCACCTAACAATTCCCTGAGAGACCCCTTCCCTTGTTCATAGCCACATCACACTTTTTGGGTCTCGAAGTGTGATCTATCTTGTAGGAAACAACTTGGAATCTATGAGATCACACTTTCTAGACTGAAAATTGTGATTTGGGGCTAGAGAGAGGGTTTGTCTGCTACCCTGGCTGATCAGTGCAGACCATTGTTTTCTTTTGTGAACTGACAAGACATGTGGTGTTTTGCAGGCATGGAAGAGCTAAAAACCAACTGCTATGAATGAGACTTGGATACTCTTTGATCCGAGATCCAGGGGGATCAAGTGGTTCGAAGGGTATTTACTCATTATGGGGTTCTCAAGTTGGTAGAGAACCCAGTCATGAGGGAAGGTAGGCCCTTGCTACCGAGAATTGTGAGCTATTGGGATCTAGAACAGGAGGTCTTCGTCGTGTAGCAACACAAGATTGAGCTCACATTATAGGATTTTTACTTCTTGACTGGATTTCCTCCCCTCGGAGTGGTGGGGGATATTCATATGGTGTTACCTCGTGGGAGGAACATTACTAAGTTTTTGGAGTGCCATTTCGATGGGGTGTTCGTGTCAAGGGCACGCCTATCCCACTTGTTGATCTAGAGAGGCTAGAGACATAGGTTGTTGTTGCAATTGTGCTATGAAACTTAGGCTGCTAGGTGTTCCACCACATCACTAGTGGGCAGATGATGTTGGCTGAGAGTGTTTTGGTTGGGACTTACTATTGGTGGGCTGAGATGATGCTGTCATCACTGAAAGGACAATTGAGTCTTTGCAGGATGCAGGTGAACCATGACTATGCTTTTGGTACATTACTATGTGTATTCTTCTTTGAGAAGATACCCACTACCCGTCTGCATGTATAGATCTAAGAGGGGGACCCACAGGAGCCCAAGATGTGATGCTAGGGGTAGCTACTGCAGAGAGGAGGAGGAGGGGGAGTTGGATGAGTGTTCCGCCCTGAGTTTTTCACACATTGGGATCAGATTCCCCTTTATATTGATGCTTACAATTATAGTAGGATGAACTATCATGGAAATCCTTACTTGCCACTTCCGCCCTGGTGAGCACGGGGACCAGATGATAAGTGCTAAGTTACTATTTTTTATGGTGCATTTTGTATTTCTATCACATGTATATGGTATTGAGTGTGAAATATGTTGTATGTAGACATAGAAATTGTAAAGCTGACATGATATGCAGGCTGAGTTGTAGCTCTTGGGGCTGCAGATTAGGGGACATCATCATCACATTAGGATCTGGAGGATATTGCACTACTTGTTGATCTTCATCATAAGTTTGTTGTACTCTTGACCAGAGTTTTAGAGTGAAGATGGCATGAATTAGAGGATTGGCACACAAATGAGTGCACTGATCTTCCCTTAGAGTGGTGAGGTATTGTTTGGTGCGTGGCGATGGCTAGTAAGGAAATATGTGATCTACATGCACGTGGAGCAGAGCCTTTGGCGCAAGATCTATTAGATAATGACTAGATGTAGGGACATGTGGGTCCCTTTGATTTTGATTTTTGTAACATGTTATGGGCATGTCAGATGTATTTAGAGCTTTGGCTCCAAACACTTATATGATACATAATATGATTATGCATTTTATATGACGATGATGGTTCTCCATGTGTTATGTTTATGGTTTTCTTCTGTGCTATACATGTGATAAATGGAAATCTAGAATGTTGTTTGCAATGGCATGTACATGTTATTTTGGGCTCTAGGAACATGACCGAACGTAATGGTTTCAAATTCATGTACCAACATCTTAACTTGTATATATTTTCTAAATAAGACTTGGTTATGCACATGATACACACCATTCAATTGCATGACAAGTAGCAAGGAATCTAAATGAATATGAAGACAAAGGATGGGATGAGTGAGGGCATCGACTAACAAACCTATCACTACATCATATTTAGCCTAATTATTGGTGGAAGATCTAATGCAGACGCCTTTCAAAAGGACTAACGTATGTAACAGGGTAAAAATGGCCTGGGCTATCGAGGCTAGATTCCGGGAGAAGCTACTTGCACTATCGGCATGAACGATATACAGTGTGAATGATGGATCCATCTGAAAGGTACAAAAAACAACAGATGAGATGATGCAATCTACCTAAGTTCATGGTAGAAATAAAGACACACAAATCAAAGGGATATGCTATGAGAAAAATTTGTTGAGGTAGAGTGCACTAGGAGAATTAGGAAGGAAATGGCCTTCATAATCCTCCTTGAATATGCCCCCTTTGCCTAAGTGTAAGGTTAATCAGGGGTAGAAATAGCTTCCATGATGTCCTCATCAAACTGGAAGATATGCAGATAGGAGGAAGAATGACTACATGATGCGGTGGTGTTACTTAGTGTATCAACCTATGAAATAAGGTTCACATATGCATCATCTTGAATGGTAGACGACGAGTTGGTAGATGGAGGATTTATGAATATTGAGACCTGGGATTCTATTGAAGGAGGTTCGATAGAAGCGCACACAGAAACCTCAAAAAGGTTTTCTTGTGAGGAACTCAATGATGATGACAGGTAAAGGATATGGCCTGTGGTGTTTGTAATCTCGACATCGGGGGGAGGGATCACAATGGTAGGACCAGAGTCCCCCTATTATGGTTCACTAGTGGTACTAGAATCCATGGGTAGAGGAGTAGATGATCCACTACGAGTGCGCTTGTATTTGCAAAGTGCTTCAAGGTAGTCGCGAAATTCATCGAGATGAGGGAAACATTGGGAATAGTGACCATGATGATCACACAAATCAGGGCGATTTGTGTGCAATGTTTTAAGTTTCTTAGGTGGTCTTGGTAAGTTAACATGGACTTCAAGGATATTTGACTCAGGGAACATTTCATGAACCAAAAGTTTGAGTTAAGGAAGCTGAGGACAATTATTGGTGGTGTGCCCAACAACTTTACACAAAGCTCACGAAGGTGACAAATTTCAGGCCTTAGGGGCTAGAGAAACTTGGGGAGCCTTGTATTTTGATTCTTTCCTTTTAGATTCCCCCCCCACTGGATACTTTCATAATAAGAGTAGGTTCCTATTGAGTTTGTGATGGAACTGAAGTAGCGGTAGGGGTTGTAGGGACTGGTTGAACTGGGGTCAAAGAATGATAAGGTCTTAGCTGACTAGGCAGAATGTTTTCTGGGGGATTGATGTACCATACTGGGATCCCTAAAGTCATGTTAGGAAGGACCAATGAAGCCATGATAGGGATAGAAAATACTCCTGAAGGGGGGAATAAGAAAGATATCTAGCCTACAGGGTAATGTCCTAGTGGAATAGCTCCTAGATGGTTGAGGCTTGGAGGAACAGTTCCTGGTGGAAACATAGGAGAGGAACCCACAAATGGAGGAGGTCCTGGGGGGTGTATCAATAGGGCTCAACTGGGATGGCAACAACAGGGTGCTGAAGAGGTTTCGGATGTACCAGACTGCTTGTAACATGCAAACACTCATAGAGTTAGGATTTGATATGGGAGGGTGATGACCAAGGAAAGCACACAACAAAGAGGAATCTTTATAAACTCTAAGTGAAACACTGGTGCGAGGAGGTGAAGAATGTTTATCTGACATTGATGAGATAATGGACTCGAGGGAGGTCACGGATGCCAGCTTGTAGTAAGTCAATTGATCAATGGTAACGATCTTCCCTTCATGTGGGAAGCACATCTTGTAGAACACAGACGCGATGACTGAAATGGAATATGTGTAACTACGGCCTAAGAGAATGTTGTAATCCAAAGGGGCATCGATGATTTTAATGTCGACATGGATAGTCTTGCCTGCAAGGGTCACTGGATAGTTGCGGTACATGCCAAGGGGCTGGGAGGAGTGTCCATCCCAAGCATGTAAAGTGATGGTAGAGGGGGACAACTCAGGTGGATTAAGTTGTTTCCAAACAAAAATGGACATCACACAGGTGGATGCACCTTCATCAATAATGCATCAGGAGATGATGGAATTACAGACTCAGATTGGTATCTTGAAAGCAACAGATGAAGGCAATGGGGGATGTTCTGATGTATCAACCAGAAAGACAATCATACAAACGTTAGAAGGATATTCTAAACCTAAGGTAGTTAGTAGAGCTTTCTTTTGAAATAGGCATGACTGGAGGACTTCCAGAATCGACATGGTAATAGGTGATTGCGGCAAGTCATCTACTATACTGTATGCATGGGAAGCTCGGTTAGAGGCCAAATTACATCGTAATGGTCCCTTTTGGATATTGGGAATGGCCTCAAATTTAGGTTGAGGGATCTTTAATGGACCATTTGGTGTCATAAGAGGATCAACATATGCTTTGGTTTTGGACTCAGTGGTAGACGAAGTTGAGGGCTTGTCATATTGACGTAATCGAGTTTGCAGGTTGATATTGAAGGGGTTAACCTCATCAGAGTTCATCATAAGGATTTGGTAGTCACGAGGACCTTGTTCATAGGATTCTAAGGTGATTGTTGACCTTTAGAAGTTACTCAAGCTTCCCACATTTGGCGCATCTGGGGTAAGAGAGGACACTCATGTGTATAATGGCCATGTACACCACAACATGCATAAGGATTGCTCGTATGAATAGCCTTGTTTTTCTTGGGTTGGATGCCTTGTTGCTGGTTCTTGGTGTTTAGGCTAGTTCCCCTGGGGTTCACTAGGTTGATTACCTTGATTACCCTAGTTGCCCTTCCCCTTATTCCTTTTCTTTGAATTTTTGGAATTGGTCGCACTCTGCTATGCAAAACCTTGACCTTGAGGGGGCGGTGGCTATTAGGGCTGAGGATGAATGGGAGGATGCAGTGCTAATCTTGAGGGGATGGAGTGCTTAGTTGTGCATAAGGAGGAGAAATAGTTTGGTAGACAGGTTGGGGCCCTGAAAACATGTTTCTAGCAAGAGGGGCATGAGGGTTAGAGGAACTGGTGCCCCCCTGTTGATAGCCATAAATTCGCTGAGTATATGGCAATGGGTGTGAAAGGGTTCCAACGATATCGTCGGTGGCATGAGATGCCCTTGATGCATTGACACTTCTAAGATGAGGGAGGTCTCGAATGACGGTATGACATAACTAGATTGCGCATAAATCAAGTCATATCTTAGAGCGGTTTGGAGAGCTTCCTCCTTGGTCTCAGGAAAATGGGACGCGACATATTTTCTAATGGGTGCTAAAAGGATCCTATGAAACCCATCTAGATAGACATGGTCTTCTAAGGGTGGGGCATGACATGTGATCCTTCTTCGATGCCACTCTTGAATATGGTCAGATAGGCGAGCGGTGGAGGATTGACAAAATGAGGTCAATAGCTCTGTACCAATGTCGTCCCAGAGAGGTAATTGGAAATATGAGAGGAACATTTTAGAAAGTGTTGCAAAAGTAGAATGAGATGAGGTGGGATAGTCCACATACCATTTTGCAGCATCTCTAATGAGCATGCAATGGAATAGTCGATGACGAATGGAGTCATCAGTAATGGAGTTGGACGAACACCTCATGTGGAAGGATCGAACATGGTTGGTAGGATCCTCTCCACCATTACCCTCAAACTTCGGGATATCTGAAGAAAGCTTAGTCGGCATAGAGGGCCAACCAACATCGTGGTGTATAGGGTTATTTATCAACTGGTTAAAATTGGTATACTTAACCCAGCCATAAAGGGGAACATGGGGGCCGCTAGAACAGTTATTGAGACTGTTCCACTTGATGTGACAACTGGAATAGAACCAGAGCCAACACTAAGTTGGGTTCTTGTACCAGCTGTGGGTCCAGACATGATGACGATATGTGATGACGGAGGTTCAGTATTAGATGAGGAATCAAAAGTATAAGTAGAAGAGTCGGTATGGGGACTCAGAGGGATATGAACTTGAACCTGACGGGGAGGGGTAATACAACCAAGAGGAAACTAGGGGTGAAGGACCAAAAGTCTCCACGACAAATTCCTTGGTGGCACTATGGTGGTAAGGCACACATGACATGGAAATGGTGAAGGGAGATCAACAATATTCCTTTGTCTCCATGAGGGGAGATAAATTTATTATGTTAACTCTTGGTTTGGTGGTGTAAACCAAGCACCCTTTACTTAAGGTGTGTTTGTGTGTGTGAGTGTATTTATTGATTAAGCCGAGATTGTGTTTGTAAAAAAGAAAAAATCTTGCTAAAAATAAACTGAAATTAACAACATAAAATGAAGAAAAATAATTAACTAAACCCCACCCAAACTAGGTTTACTAACACTGTGCTGGTGGGTGGCTAAATCGACAGAAAATACACTAAAATATTCAAGAGACCTAAATGTCAGTGTAACTGGGATCAAGTGATAGTAAGCTACTGGAAAGTGGTGCAACAACAACAAAAAACCAGAGGGGAAGATTGTTGCAAAAAGATAGGGAGATGGGTGTAACACTTAGGGAAACCAATGGGACCCTCAGGCCAATGACCAAACAAGCTTAAATGTGAAACTGTGGATGGTGATAACCTATCTGAATAGATCTGAAATAGAATGATACAGATCTAGAAAATTTGGTTGAAAGTGCAAGAGAAACTCAGACTACTCACTCAGCGAAACTCCTCCTAGAAATGTGGAAGTGTACTAGAAGCCCTAGGGGAGGCTAGATTCGACTTTTATGAGTAAATCATAGTGGATGAAGGCCTAAGTGGGATGAGAAAGAGGTTAGAAAACCCAATAGACAACTCTCTACAAAAACTAGAAACAGATCTATAGAAAAACCCTAAAACCCAGAAATCGCAGGTATTGACCTGTTTTCTTGTAGCAATCACACTTTTTGGGTTGATAAGTGCGCTCTGGCCTCCAGATCACACATTTTGGGCAAAAAAGTGTGATTTCTTCTCCGTGGATCTCGATTGGAAAATCTCGGAAAAAATGTGCCATCTTTGTTGTGGCTAGTTCCCGTGACCTGCGGAAAAGACCAGAAAGCTTGCAGAAGTCAAAACTTTAATAGGTATAGGGTTAAAAAACTAGGAAACATTAAGAGAATGAAAAAATAAGAAACCCTAAGCTGAAAACTGAAGGTCACCCAGGTTTTTGGATCTGAAGTATAATCCCCAGTGGAGTCGCCAATTTTGTTGTAGTGTTTTCTTCTCAAAGATGTACGAAAAGAACCCACTTAAGATTGTGGATGACAAACAATCTCAATAATATAAATGGCTGGTAAACATTGTAGATCTACAACAACTGATAGAAGAAAAACCTACTAAAGTTCAGATCTATGCCAAAATCATAGTTAAAAACAAAAAGAAAGAGTAATAACTCCAATCTTCCATTGGAAACGAGATATACAAAGAATATTTTTTATTATAACACCTATGAAGGGAAAAAATAGATGTTACTAGTGTCCCTGTATGGGATGGGTTCTTGGCTATCCTCAAAAGTCTTTAGCTTGTGCAGAGTCTCTCTCTTCTATAATGTGTAAACCCAACTAAAATATGGTGTGCGACAATGAAAATAATCAGAATTACAACAGTGAGTGCAACAATGAAAATAATCAAAAGCGAATAATGAATGGAAAACCCTTTTATTTATAACAAATTATTGAGTTATCCTCGAATAATGAGAAATAATAAAATATTATTGATCCCATTCTTGGGATAACCACCTCGAATATTTTATTATATTTGTTTAGGAGGGAAAAAAATATTTAAACTTTTATTTAGAAATAATAAATAAATAAATGATTTATTTATCATCTCAAGGAATTAACTAAGGAATAATAAAAAAAAATGATTTATTTAGTTATTCTTAAAATATTTAGTCAAATTTGACAAAGAATAATAATTAGTTAGTGATTAATTAATTGTTCTTAGAGAAAAATAAGACAATTAATTATTTATCTGTTTATTTTTCATAATTGGGTGAAATATGACAAGGAATAATAATTGAATAATGGTTTAATTAATTATTCCTAGAAGAAAGTCAAATAAGTAATGATTTATTTAATTATTTTTTAAGGGTTTAACTATAAATTACTTAACAAATGTGGTTTATTAAGTAATTTCTCACAGCAAAAGCAATTTTACTATGGTAAAATTGGCTTTACATGGTGTACTTCGATCCATCTAGTAAATTAGGCTAGATGATCAATTTTTTGGTGACAATAGGTAGGACCTTAGGTATATAGGAGAACCATTTTTTATTATAGATGCTTCTTCTCTTACTACCTACAAGGCTTGGGTTGATGATCTGAAGGCTATGATAATTTCTTTCACATTCCAGATGAAGTTGTTCCATATCCTCTCCATTGAAGATGTATCCCCTTTAAATATACTTTTGTTCCTTTCTTTCCAAATGCTCTACAAGAGAAAGCCACGTGAAAGCCTCCATATGCTATGTAGAATTAGGTTATCAAACGCAACAAGTCTCCATTTCTTGATAGTATTGTATGGGCTCTCCTGGATCCAATCAGATTTTGAGAGGGATTCCTCCAGTTTTTCCATAGACCTTCTAAGAATGAAAACAAGTTTAGAAAGTGTTCCAATGTCTCGGTGCTCCCCAACCAAAGGGGGCATCAATAGGGTCCCTAAAGGCTCTATTTTTAATTTTATACCACGTGAGGGGCTTCTTCTCAATCAATAGGAAAATGAAGATTGATACTTTGGGCTATAGGTTTTGTTTCGAGACACATAACCTTACCTCCTCTACTTGTTGATCCTAATTCCCTTTTTCCATATGATAGGATTCTTTGGCTGAGAAGGTGTCTCTTGAGACATAGTCACATCTGAGTTTATCCTTATGAATTGAAATTGGAATTTGTCGAAGTTGTAGGCTATGCTACAACTTTTACCATATTTATTCATTTGGTTTTGGGTCGTTTATTCCATTCCTAGTCCTCCATGTTTTGTATCCAATAATTGTCTATTTTGACTTTTCCCAATGTGGTAATTTGTGTTCCAAGTTCCTTCAATTTTCTTTGGTTCCCCATTTATGGTAATTTCTACCAAAATTCCTCTAAAAAAAGTCCATTTCTCCCATTCTTAACTCCCAAAAGCAGTTTTTTTGTATCACCCCCACACCCCTCTTAGATAATCAACCTATCAATGCCACACCCTTCTTAGCTAGTCTATTCTCAAATATATAATCTATGATCTATATGACATGACATATATCTGAGGTGCACTTCCCCTATAATCACTGGATCAATATTTTCCATGTGTAAAAGAAGTATGTTGAAATCTCTTATTGACATGACATTACATAACTCTACTTCCCCTGCAATCACTAGACCAATCTTTTCCATGTGCAAAATAAGATGTGAGTTACAGTGTATATTTCAACTCTGCAATCAGTCAAGTACTTACTCTATATGAGTTCCATGTACACAATAATATTTATTTCTTCGAACCTAGAGAACATGTCACTGAATTCTAACACACTTATCAAGAATTTTTACAGGGTACCGAATTTGTAGATCCATCCCATCATTCACTGGTACACCAAACCAGTTTTGGAATTTTGATGCACTTTTACTTGTCGTACAATTCATATCATGTTTTAAATGTATGTGCTAACAATTATACAAAGTTTTGTTTTAAAATGTATCCATTGAAATTTAAATGACATTTATCTATTGAAAAAAATTATGTCTCATGGAAATAAAATTAACTAACTACAATAATAATTTAGTTCATATTTTACAAGTACTCCCTATTACATGTTTGAAAAGAATCGTAATTGTTAATAGAGTCGTGGAGAGTAAGCAATTTTCTATGGCAAAATATCTAATTAGATACAAACACAATGATATATTCTTCCTGAACAAATTCGTATTTTGAATGTTATACCTTTCTCAAACATGCTGAAAGCCTATTGAAGAAGCACATCCACATTCAACTGCTCTTGTAAAATAGCTAAATCATTAAATAAAAACCGAAAAGAATCAAACATATTCTTTTGTGAAAAAAAATTCTAAGAGGTATAAAAACAATGCAATTTTTTGAATCCAACACATCCATTTATGTTACTGAAAATTTACAATGAAATGTTTAATGAATACTATTTATCACTATTAAACTCTCCTCATTTCAGAAGAAAATAATCTAATATACCTATGCAACATATGATTTTTGCACAGTAAATCTCGTGCAACTCTCTGTCATGTGATAAGAAATCCATTAAGTTGAGATTCCCCTCAAAATTGATCCTTTGCATTTGAGCATGTTATACACCCACATGGAGTGTATAAATTCCTTGTAGATTCAAACTACATATTGTAATATGCTAAAACAATTGACTTGAATCTACTCTACTCATTAGCAGAAACAATAAATGATCAAATGAAATCGTGAAGCATAAAAGAGAAAGAATTCAATCACACATAACACAATAATTTTATGGGGAAATCCATAATTGAAAACCCTTGTTATCTATATATTGCATTAATAAAAAAATATGAGAAGATTACAATGCTTTCCTCAAGCGCGAGCAACCTCTGCACTATCTCAAGTTGTCTCATTGCTTCCTAGACAAGCTTAAGACAATAATTAGCCAAATCTGCTTCTTGCCAAGCTCTTATTTCCTTGCACAGTTTCCTAGGGAATTATCCCATATTTAATTATGAAATTTCACAATTATGAATTGTGTAATCCTCATAGGCCTTCCTCTGATTGCATACACCACATATAAAATTTGGATGATTATACAATTGATAGTACAATGTCCTTGAACTCCAATCTCAACTGGGTATTTCTTTGATCTGACATGCATGAGTTAATTATGAGTGAATCTTCAATTTACTGGTGGATCAGTGTTGGTTACACCCCACTACTAGATCTCCCACTAATTCCTCCATCAATTGGAACTACTTTAACTGAATATAACCTAGTTAAACTGATTTAAATAATTACAACTCCAAATAAACTCAATTAGGGCTCCTAAAAATTATGATACACTCTACATGACTCTAGCTAGACCCTCAACTCAAATTAAATGAGCCAACTAAGTCAAACTAACTTAGTTAACTATTACAAGTTGTCATGAGATGTGGAATTACAATTTAGTTCCTAATTTAATTCAAGGAAAATTAAATTGGGATTTTCTTATTGCATTTTCAACACTCCCTCTCAACAAGAAAGGGATTATTCGCTACCCTGATCCTGCCTCGGTGAAACTCGAATTTTCATCTTGAAAATGCCTATGTCAAAATAACCACATCTCGCTCCTCAGTAGGAATGTAGTCCAACAACATGATTCTCCTCTGCGAAATGTCTCGTAGATGGTGATACCAAATGTCGATATGCTTTGATCGATCATGAAAGTTTGTATTCTCAGAGAGTTTGATACAACTCTGTTTGTCATAGTAAATCATGATAGGATCCATTTTCTGACGAAATAACCCAACAAGGATCTTCCTCATTTGGATAGCCTCACAAGTTTCTTGACTAGCATCCATGTACTCTCCTTCTGCTAAACTGGGTGTAACTGATCTCTGCTTCCTGTTGTACCAAAAAATTGCTACTCACCCAATACTGAAGATTCCCCCTGATGTGCTCTTTATGTTGGATGGAATCCCTACCCAATATGCATCTATGATACCTTGAAGCTTCACTTCCTCTGTCTGTCTGTACTAAATACCAAACTGAGTGGTTACTCTGAGGTATCTCAATAGATGTTTAGCTGCCTTCCAATAAAGTTTGGTTGGCTTAATGGTGGCTTGACTAAGCTAGCTAACTAAAAACCACATGTCTAGTCATGTGTTCACCAAATACATAAGTGAACCCGCATGCTGTATATAAATAGTAGACTCCACTACTTCACCTAATATAGCATCTTCCTTTGTCCAATTATTTGCTAGAGGAGTCTCCATGGGTTTGCTGCTTGCCATGTGGAACTTTTTCCATATCTTGTTGGCATAGTTGTCCTGAGATATGTTAAACACACATGGGCAGCAAGAACATTACGAAAGATAAAACATGACAATACAATTTTTATTAATAATTGAAATACATTTATAGTACATATTGTGACTATTGGGTTTCACATCCCAAGGTATCTTGGACTCCTTTTGTCCATTCGGCTTCCACACTAACCCATTGAGGATTATGTTTCCAACATTCCCCCCCTTAATCTGAAGGGTTATGTATGAGTCCAAGAAGAGAGATGTAATACAAAATGTGCAAAAATGCATGGCAGCACTAGGCTGAATGTGCTCTCTGAAATGTTGGTATAAAGGGTGGTGGTTTAAGGATGACCACCAACACTGGAATGCTTAGTGCAGTTCCCAGAACTCTTCCAAAACTGGCAAGAAGCTAGTGTCTTCTGCTAGAGGAGGTTCTCCTATTGTTTTGAAGAGGGAAACCTTCAACCAATAAAGGGAGGTCTCACCCCGCATAAAGGGAGAACTTCAACCTGAAAAGGGAAGTCTCAACCTGTGATGGTTTAAGGATGACCAACAACTCTCGAATGCATAATGCAATTCCTGGAACTCTTCCAAAAATGGCAAGAAGCTGGAGTCTTCTGCTAGAGGAAGTGTTCTCAATTTTTTTTCCTAAAATTCTTCCAAAACTAGCAAGAAGCTAAAGTATTCTGCTAGAGGAAGTGTCCCAGATTGCCAACTGAAGGTATGTTCACGGGCATCTTTGTTTCTAGCTACAACTTTGAAACTGGTGTGGCAGGTTGTAGCTCAGGCTCGCTGGATGTGACTTTGAAGCTTGCAGATGACCATCATTTACCCCCTGTTAGATATAAGGTGACATGATGGAGAAAACTCAACTGCAAGACTGTTCGATACTCTGGAACAAGTTCTGACATGTGTTTGGAATATCTTCTTGGTTGTTGATGTCCATTGCCAAGAAGCGATCCATCTAATATGAATCTTTGTTCTTGCAGGACGTTTATTTCTGAAGTATCTGTGTGAAGAATGACTGGTTTTATGATAGTGCCTACATGGATGAAGATAAAAAAAATGATCTTTCAAATGGCCAACTCGGTCACAGTGTTGGCATTTCACAATCTGTTTTTGTTGTTGTTGTTGTTGTTGTTGCTGTGGAAGAGGAGCAGAATATGGAACAACTAGAGATGAATTGTCATGAGGAGTAGGTGAACTGTCATGAATGAATCCAGCACTCTGAAACTAAATGGGCTTTGAGTAGTCAGGGATATGAAAAGACAATTCCTTGTCATATCCAAGACCAGTTCTATGCTTGTTGTGGACAAGCTATTCCCAAGGTCTGATGATGGGCTTGGGAATCGCAGACTGAGTTTCTGCATCTGCATGTTCAATTGCTACTTTATCTGAATGAACTGTAAAATTATTGACTTGCTATTTATGGGAGTATGCTTCAATCTTCTAAACAGAAACAGGTTCAGAATGATGACTCCATTGTTGTAATTCTTCCCGCTGTAGTTGAGATTCTAGCTACAAGAATTCAATCTATTGTTATGCATATTGTAGACATGTCTGAATTTATGAGAGAGAGCCTTTGCTCATTTGTAATGTGTCATCAATAGTAGATTGTATAAGAGTTTTCATGAACCATAATACTCCACCAATTAAAGCCATAACAAGTGCACCACTATTACAATCAATGTGTAATAGTTATTAAGTTCTTAAGGTAGGAAATGATTAAACTCTCCTCCATAAAATACTACTTTTAATTTTCAACTTTCTACCTTCAATCTAAGCATATAAGCCACTACTCATCATTACTCATCATATATTGTATATCATGGCAATGTCATCATATACCATACATATGCACTTTATAAAGAGAATTCAACATGTACATTCCCATCATAATGTATACACCATACAATAATAATACATAAGAAGAGGAATTCAACATGTATGGGGCTCCCTTTAGTGTATAACTTCAATCAACGTTTAGTTTAAATGCCTCACATGCACCATACCAGCCGAATACGCCAACACATTCTTAAGCATATAAGATCAGCGTACTCACCAAACGGATTAACACTCTCACAGTTTAGGATAGATGTAAAGACAGTTCATGGCATAGAAATAAAACACCGAACATATAATAAGATAGCTCGCCAACTTTTCCAAGGACTCACCCCACAAGCGCCCATGTCAATGTGGGATCTATTGTGGTACCCACACCAATAAGGCCGCTAGGAACATCAAACTGTAACTCATTTTGCTCAGCATAAAGTAAAATTATTCTTGAAAGGATGGGCGTACACTTAATGTTGTCACTTATGCTTTTAGATGTCACTGATTGGAAGACTTTTCACATAACCTCGATGTGTATTTTATTGGAAGTCTTTCAACATTCTTTATAGACCAGACTCGGGATCAGATACAGAGCTCGCACAATACGTAATCTACAACAGGAGTTCCACAAATGGCGACAGGAAACCCTCTTCTAGATCTTGGGGTATCCGAACCTTAATCAACGGCTTCATTCTTACCTTCTGAGTCTGAACACACTTTGTGGTAGTTTAGATAGGGTACCGGGACCAGAACTCGCAATTCCTTTAGCTGATTTTTTTTTTGTAAGAGATCTAGAACTTGTATGCCATCTAGGTGATATACCTCCATTGCCAATAGATTATCCGAGTGATAGACAGGAATCCACAGCCTAGATGATATGCCTTTCATATGGTTATAAAGAATTCGATACCTGATTCACCTTCAAAATGCTTTGCAGTTTACCACTTCTTGACTATGACTGCCAATGTTCCAAACCATCGCATTCGCCAACTGTACTGTTCATAATAGCTTTAAACATTCAGCTACAGTGTGTGTCTGCTGGACTAAATATTAATTGTTTCCAATCTTTTGTTTCAAACCGAAGCCTCTATTTCTTTGCGTCTAGTTTCAAGCATAGACACACTAAATGGGAAACCGAATAACTTTAGAGATGCTCAAATTGAAGATCCATCCACATCTAAAATGTATTATCAACAAATAAAGTATATATATATATATATATTGCTAACTCTGGCAGAAAAATGAAAGATGTTCTTTTAAACCGAAATAAGAAACAAAACGACGACTCGTCAAAGTAGAAAGCCATCGAATAAACAAACTTCTCTATCAAGCATGGACAATAAAGCATAGGGATTTCCCATAGTTCTATGCACTGTATTTAATTCATTGACTTATAAAATTCGTCAACAATTCTACGTAGATTTCTGAATAATTAAAACCTGAACGCCACGAAGAATCGTGACGGAATTTCCATCTACTTCTCAACTGAATCAGATGATTCCATCGCCTCTGCCCCTTTTAAAAGTTCGAGGTTGGCAAGGGGAAGTAGAACCAGAGTCATATACACATAGGGATTGGCTCTCTCGTCTCTGCCAAACCTTTTAACTTTGTTTTCTTTCCCTAACTCTATCTGAGCTTTGCTAGTATCGGGTGAATCACTGCACGCTTCTCGTATGCTTCTCTCAGAGCTGTGGGTATTGTCAAGAAGAAATTTGTGTATCACATTGGACCAAAGATTCAATCAACCTCGTAACAAGAATTCTGATCCCCCAACGGTCTAATTGCCACAAAGGATGTAACGCATCAATAGTGTATGGGAGGAGGCGAGGATTGTGCGTATAGGAGAGAGTAGCGTATGGAGCGTTTCAAGAATTGGAATTTCAGCAATGTATGGGAGAGAGCAATGTTTTGTATGCAGGTGGAGAAGCTACAGGAGCAGTGCAGCAGAAGGAACAGGTCAGTGTAATAATAGTGAGTCGCAGGGGAATAATGATGCTTTCAGGTCAGTGGAAGCGTTAGGGCTGCCAGGATTTTCTATTTGGGTTAGTCTGCGTAGAGAACGTAGCAAAAATATGGCTGATAGGATTTTAGAATAGAGAATTTAAGTCGCAGAGGGCCAGGACTGCTCACAGCAGAGGAATGGCAGCACTGATAGAGGTAACAACCTTTATTGTAAGAAATGCTCAGAAAAGTATAATCAGGAGGAGAGAATTGGTTTACAAAGGCCATAGGAATAGGTGGCTCACACTGGAGCAGGGAAGGAGATCGCCCGCTCTGATAACATTTTAAAAACACATGGGAAGCAAGAACAATATGAAAGATAAAACATGAAAATAAATTTTTATTGACAACTGATATACATTTATAGTACATATTGTGGCCGTTGGGTTTCACATCCCAAGGTCTCTTGGACTCCTTTTGTCCATTTGGCTTCCACACTAACCCATTGAGGATTAGGTGTCCAACAAGATACATACAGTTCCTCATCTCCTTGCCATACTTCCTTACATAGAAAGTAATGCATGAGCCTTGGTCCCTTCATCTCGAATTCTCTTGCAAGATCCTCTTTGCAAGGCGTTATCAACTTCTTGTCACCTGTTAGAATCAAATCATCAACATATAATAGTATAATCGAAAATTTACCTTCAACCATAGTATGGTAAAGGTTCACATCTACTTTAATTTTTGTCAATCCCAACCTAGTGAAATAGTTGTCAATCCTAGTGTACCAAGCACAGGGTGCTTGTTTTAGTCCATACAATGCTCTCTTGAGTCTGCACACATGTGACTCTCTATTGAAGGTCTCAAATCCTTTTGGCTGCTTAATATACACCTCTTCCTCAATCATACCATTGAGGAATGTTATCTTCACATCCATTTGATGTATCTTTCATCCCATCTACACTAACAGTGCTTGAGTATATTTGATTGAAGAGTACCTTGCTACTAGAGAAAATGTATCCTCATAATAATTTCCCTCCACCTGAGAGAACCCTCTGGCCACAAATCTGGCCTTGTTTTTCTCCACATTCCCATCTGTTACTTTCTTTAGCTTGTAAAGCCATCTGGAACTCACCACTAACTTGTTTTCTAGTCTTGGGACCACTTCTGAAACACTTTTTCTGATAATGGAGTCATACTCCTAACCCATGGAATCAACCCATACTATTTGCTACACTACTTACCAAGGAAAATTTTAAGGACAAAAATTTATCTTAAAATTTAGAAACCTTGGTGAATCCTACTAGTCCATAGTATGAAATCTATAAAATGTTTGGAGATATTTTTTTAAAAATATTCAAATTTGTAATACTTTTATATAGTTTTATATATACTTTTTTGGTGATTTTTAGGGTAAAATAATTTCGTTCTATAAAATTTGGGCGAATCATTTTTACAAAAAAATGGAAATTAGCGAACCTTTCTTTTAGAAAAATTATAGAAAATTAGCTGATGGGCGGATATTAGCCCCTAAAATTTTCCTTGCTACTTACTCAAACAAGGATGGCTCAATATCTACACTCTCGATCATCAGAGCCATGTAGCTAGTGTACCAATCTGGTGACCTCCTATTCCTGCGCTATGATGTTTGTGCTCCCACATTCTCTCTAGCATCATGCATCAATCTGTCAGCCTCTCTGGTGCACTTCCTTCCATATCTAGAATTCTCTACATGAGTGGGTGCTTCCACTCTTTTTTCCACTGCATGTGGCTACCCCATGTCATCCTGAGGTTCCTACTTTGGAGCTAAATATCCTCATATTGATATAACTGAAGCTCCCTCTCAAGGGAATATCTCATGGCCTTCTCTCATCGAACTTCGTATCTCTACAAACCACGGTCATCTTATTGGATGGAAAATACACCTGATAGTTTTAAGGTCTACCAGTGTACCCCACAAATATACCCAACTCATCTATTATCTCTACATTTTCCATGCATCCTTGGTAACATGACAGTAGAATGATGAACCAAATATCTTGAAGTGTTCCACATCTAGTTTCTTATCAGAAAAGCATTCTTCTTTTGTACTTATATTGACAATTCAATGACAGCTTCTATTCTACAAATAAATAACTTTGTGACATGCTTCAAATAAGTGTAATGGTAGGCCCTAATCATGTAACATCGCCTGTGTTGCTCCCACAATACTTATGTTCTTCATTTTATACACCCCATTTTTCTATGGTTTATGAGGTGCTATTAGCTCCCATCGAATGCCTTCTAATGTTTTGATGCATAGAAGTTCTTGAATTCATTCGACACATATTCTCCATCATTATTGCTTATGAGTGTGTTAACTTTCTTGCAAGTATCTTTATCGACAAGTGCTTTAAATTCACAAAATTTTGCAAATGTATGATCTTTATTTTGTACGAAGAAAATCCAACACTTACGAGAAAAATCATCAACAAATATTACATAATAGTTGTGCTTTCCCATGGATTCTATCGAGAATGGTCCACACACATCTTAGTGAACTCGATCAAAGATCACTTGTGCTCGACCGTCTTTATCATGAAAGGAATCTTTTGTGTACTTTCTAGTGTACACCCTTTGCATATGTCTCTCTACTCTAGTGTACCCTTGGGAAGTCCTGTAGAAATTTGCTACATGATCTTTAAAGCTTCATGGTGCAACTGACCCAATATTATATGCCACAACTTACTGATGTCTCAACTCTGCACCTTCTTTTCTTTTGTGCTCAAAGAAACACAATCTTATACATCTAGCTTGTAGAGATTCTTCACTTGAACCTCGATCTGCTTCACCTGTCCAGAGGATATGTGACAAAGGAAAGCATTTCCCTTAATATCACATCATAACCATGGTTCTCCAACATGGCAAATGAAACCAAATTCATCTTCAAACCTGGAACATACATGACATCTTTTAATGTGAGAGGAGAACTAGACTCCCTCTAAAAGGTAACAATACTGATATCATTTGCACTATACCTCCTATCATCTCCTAGCTCGAGGTGCATCTGGAGGTCCTTCTCCACCAAGTCACTAAAGAACTCTTTGTTTCCACTCACATGGAATGAGGCTCCACTATCCAGGTATCACACACTACCCATCACCGATGTCACCATGCAAGTGATAAGGGTGAAATCTAGTTTGAATTGTGAAGAAAGAGCTTCACCTACCACTCCTCCCGAGGGCTTCTTACCATACTTCTTGTGTAGACACTTTGTGGCATAGTGTCCCAGATCGTGACAATGAAAAAATTCTTGGACATGTCCTTCTTCTTGTTGTCCTAACTGTAATATGACTTGCAATGTGATGAATTCCCCTTCTCTTTCTTCGCCTTTCTAGCTAAGGCGTAGTTCTCCTCATCATCATGCTTGGATGAGGATCAATCTATAGTGTTCCATCAAATCTCTTCTTCTACCAAGTCAAACCACAACTGCTCCCACATTGGTAGCTTCTCCCTCCCATTAATTGAGTCTTGGTAGTTTTCCAAACTCTTGGGAAGTACTACAAGTGCTAGGCTCATCAGATCATCTTCAACAACTATAACACCAACACTTCCAAGTTCATCTAAATATTGGGGAACTTGGTCAAGTACTTCGGTATTGTGTCACCCTTCTCCATCTTGATCTTTCTGAGCTTGTCCTTTAGTTCTAGCTTCATGTGGTCACTATTCTTTTGAAACAAGTTTGTCAAGACCTT
The DNA here is from genome assembly GCA_000404065.3 of Pinus taeda. Classification (NCBI taxonomy): domain Eukaryota; kingdom Viridiplantae; phylum Streptophyta; class Pinopsida; order Pinales; family Pinaceae; genus Pinus; species Pinus taeda. The sequence goes on along the minus strand of APFE030149561.1, from coordinate 61,676 downwards.
CCAGATTACAAATGGAGTTTCCTTACCATGAAGGTTCGAGACAATATGATCTCAAACTCCTTCTCGGATAATCCTTCTTGCCTTTTCCACACACTTTCTCCAATTTTAAATATCCCCAAGCATCTGTTGGCTTAGGAACATATTTTTCTATGAATTCCTTAAGCCCATTGTCTTCCAAAAATGCATCCATCCTGTGCTTCAAAGCAATATAGTTTGAACTACCATCAAGGGAATATTCGAGTCTCAATCTATAGGACGACACCTACTAATTGTGAAGTATGATACTACAAATTTGATTTCTCCTACAAAAGACAAACTCGTATTCTCCTCTTCTATAGTGATTTCAACTCTGATACCATGTAGAAATGCCTTGTAGATTCAGACTGTAGATTGTAATATGCTAAAATAATTCACCCGAATCTACCGTACTCATTAGTTGAAATAATAAATGATCGATGAAATCACGAACCATAAAAGAGAAAGAATTCAATCACACATCAAAATAATATTCTAGGGAAAGCCACAACTAAAAACCCCCACTATCTGTATATTTCATTAATAAAAAAATATGTGATTATTACAATGCTTTGCTCAAGCCCGAGCAACCTCTGCACTATCTCAATCTATATCATTGCTTCCTAGACAAGCTCAAGCCAATAGTTAGCTAAATTTGTTGCTTGCCAAGATCCTATTTCCTTGCATAGTTTCTTAGGGAATTAGCCCATATTTAATTGGAAAATTCCATAATTATGAATTGCACAATCCTCATAGACCTTCTTCTGATTAGATGCACCACTTGTACAATTCAGATAATTATACAATTGATAGTACATTGTCCCTGATCTTCAATCTCAATTGGGTCTTTATTTGATCTAATGTGCATGACTTAATTATGAGTGAATCTTTAGTTTACTATTTGCTCAGTGTTAGTTACACACCATTATTGCAGGTTACACCCCACTACTAGATCTCCCACCAATTCCTCCATCAGTTGGAACTAGTTAAACTAAATTAAATAATTACAACTCAAATAAAATCAACCAGGGCTCCTAAAAATTAGGAGACACTCTACATGAATCTAGTTAGACCCTCAACTCAAATTAAATTACGCAACTATGTCAAATTAACTTAGTTAAATATTACAAGTTGCCATGAGACTTAGAATTACAATTTAATTTAAGGACAAAATTAAAATAGGATTTTCTTGCATCATTTTCAACATGGAGCATGGTATAGACCTGCTTGTTTCGTGGGTGCAGGAAAACTTCTATGGTCATACTTTCCAATATAAGAAAGTATTTTGTTTAACACAACATCCTTAACATGCAGTGCAAGATTTTGGGCAGTTGTTCCTTTAACCCTACAAAGAAGATATCTATTAGGTCACTATAATAGTAGTGTAGCCCTTTATTGTTATTATTAGTGTAGCCCCCTTATTGTTATTGTTATTCCCATGTAGTCTCAATATTGTTATTTATGTGCCCCACATAAGTCCGCTATTTTTATTTTTGTTCCCTTACATTATTATTGTTATGGCTCTAATTATATTGTGACCCCTTAGGCTCCTATATATAAAAAGGAGGTCTTGTCATTTGCATCATCTAAGAATTGTTCATTTGTGTAATGTAAAGGAGGTTTCTTCCTTGAAGAGGTTAAGTTTTACGTCATTGATCTACCTTTTTCTCTATTTTGTTAGCTAGTTTCATATCATTTGGAATTATAGCTTTGAATTCTAGGGTTTCGCTTCTTCAAATAGGCCATATTGGAATTTTCGCTATAACATTTTTCTACAAATATGAAGCTAAAATTTCAAAAACATGGAGCCCAAATATTGATGAAGCATTTGTATGAATTTTAAATATTTTCTTTCTATATTTTTAGAGATATAATTTGAGAAAGTTAGAGTTTTTGCAAGCTCTAGAATTCAATATCAAACATGTGACCTAGGGAAAATCATCATAACTTTCTCTCAGAGCATTGGATTTGAATTTCGTAAAAAGGGACTGAAATAGGACGAACTTTAATTTGTTGGGTATCATTTTTAGGGCCAAAGGTTGAAACATTGACACGTGGAATTTTGTAGAAGTTCATTCTACTACACGAGTCTATAATCAGGTCATCGTAGGAGATGAGGCATAACGCTTTCTTGAAGAATCCAACCTTTGTCTGCCTTGCTGGGTTGGAAATAAGACTTAGAGGGATACTAAAAGATGGAATTTTATAACTTTGATATTCAAAATTATAGATATACAACAACTTCAATATCGAGCTCCTAAAAAGCACGCAAAAGGTGTTTATTTTTTAAAATTTTGCATAATTGTTGTTTGAAAAATGAGGTTGAAGTGATTCAAAGGTCATAGTGAAGCATATATATCATAGTTTTATTAAAAATTCATCGAAACAAAAAAGGAAACACCTATTAAGAAACCATAAATCTCTTCTATGAAACATGAATAAGAGGAAGAAATGCAACAAAATATATCAAAATTGTGAGATTAAGTGCAATAATTTTCACTCTCAAAAACAGTACCCAAAAATGAACTAGAAGCTAAGATGGATGGTTTGAAATACGACATGGAAACAATGTTTAATTTTAATATGGATGGTTTAAAATTTTTTGAAAAGGGACCTGGAAGGTTTGAAGGAAGGTTTGACAAAATTTCTACAAGAAATGCTTCCTAGTGGTGACTAGGTACTCTATGAAAATCATGAGGAAGATAAAGGGCATACAAATTATGATTTTAGAGACTAACATAGTGGGTTGAAGACTAACCATATTCCAAATATCGATATGAGGAAGTTTGATGGAAAGGATTCAGTTACATGGATATTACATATGGATCAATTCTTTGATTTACATGATGTGTCGAACACACAAAATGTATGTATTGCATCTTTATACTTACGGAGAAAATGATAACACATTATCAGGATACAAAGGGAAACACCTTTAACCAATTGATAAATATCAAACAAAAGGGTTCCATGGTTAAGCACATTGAGGAATTCCAAAAATTGAGTATAATGATCAATGATACTTCAATTAATGTCTTCATAAGGACTTTGAAGGATAACATACAACATGAGGTTTGCCTTTGGGAACCTAATTCATTGGAGAAAGCATCTAGGGTGGCAAGAAAAGTTGAAAGAAAAATTATGGAAATAAGGAAGTATACCACTCACAATTACAAAGATGTAAGTGTTGATGCTCCTAGCCTTCTATAACTTACAAGGTTGAAACCACAAAAATTGGAAGAAAAAAGAGAAAAAAGGCTTTGTCACAATTGTGATAGAAAATACACTAATTGTTATAAGTGTGTTGAGAATAAATTATTTTACATAGATTGTGAAGAGTAGGAAGAAAAGGAACAAGAAACATCAAAAGAAGAGGATATACACGAGGAACCAACCCAAGAGAAAGAAGAAATGAATCCAACCATATCTTGTAATGCATTGGAAGGAATTACTAATCCTCAAACTCTCAAGATAGAATGACATATCAAGAATAAAACGGTAATAGTGTTGCTTAATTTGGGTAGTACCCATAATTTTATTCATTGTAAGATAACCAAGAATTGAATTACTTCCTATATCCAACACCAGAGTGTCAAGTGATGGTTTCAAATGGAGGAACTATAAATTTCCTTGGAAAGTGCCATAATATCAAGCTAACCATGTGGGAATATGTATTGAATAGTACAATTCTTTCCATTCCAATAGGTGGTGGTGATGTTGTACTAGTAGTCCAATGGTTATAATCTTTGGGTATGCTAGCTTTTAATTTGCAAGAACTTTCCTTGAATTTTTTTTGAGAAGGAAAGGAATTTGAATTAAGGGGCATCGCAGGGAATCTAGGAAAGATAATCCACTCTAATAGCATGAGAAAGCTTCTAAATAAAGAACAACAAGGTGTAATTCACAATTATGCTCACTGGAGGTTCAAACGTTGAAACTATCTATTTATCCAAATCTCCAAAAAATCTTTGAAAATCATTCCAAGGTATTTGAGACTCCCATAGGCCTCCCAAAGGACTCCCAAAGGTTGAAACAATGAAATGTGGTACTTTGTAAAATTTCACTCTACTAAACCAGTTTATAATTAGGTCATTGTGGGAGATGGGGCATAACACTTTCTTGAAGAATCCAATCTTCATCTAACTTGTTGGGTTGGAAATAAGACTTAGAGGGATACTACATGATGGAATTTTATACCGTGGAGATTCGAAGTTACAAAGATACAACAACTTCAATATCGAGCTCCTAAGAAGCAAGAAAAAGGTGTTTATTTTTTAAAATTTTGCTTAACTTTTGTTTGAAAAATTAGTTTGAAGTGATTCAAAGGGCATAGTGAAGCATATATATCATTGTTTTATTTCAAAATACCTTGAAACAAAAAAATGAACACACCTAGTAAGAAACCATAAATCTCTTCTATGAGACATGAAGAAGAGGAAGAAATGCAACATAATATAACAAAATTGCGAGATCAAGTGTAACAACTTTCATTCTCATAAAGAGTAACCAAAAATGAATTGGAAGCTAAGATGGATGGTCTGAAATCTGACATGCAAAGAATTCTTAATTTCAAGATGGAAGGTTTGAAGGATGGTTTTAAAAAATATTTGAAAAGGGACTTGGAAGGTTTGAAGGAAGGTTTCACAAAATTTCTACAAGAAATGGTTCTTAGTGGTGACAAGGTACTCCACGAAAATCACAATGATGATAAAAGGAATAAAATTATGATTTTAGAGAATACCATAGTGGGTTGAAGACTAACCATATTCCAAATATCGATATGAGGAATTTTAATGAAAGGAGCCGATGACATGGATACTACAGATCGAGAAATTCTTTGATCTACATGATGTGTTGAAAACACAAAATGTACCCATTGCATATTTATATTTACAAACGAATTGATAGCATGCTATAAGGATACAAAGAGAAACAACTTCTTTATCCAATTGATAAATCTTCAACAAAAGGGTTCAATGGCTAAGAACATTGAGGACTTCCAAAAATTGAATATAATGGTAAATGATATTCCAGAGGAGCATAGGATTTATGTCTTCATAAGGACTTTAAAGGATAACATCCAACATGAGGTTCACCTTTGGGAACCTGATTCATTGGAGAAGGCGTTGAGGGTGGAAGTAAAAGTTGAAAGAAATATTATGGCAACAAGGAAGCATACCACTCACAAATACAAAGATGTAAGTGTTATTGCTCCTAGCCTTCCATAATCTACAAGGTTGACACCACAACAATTGGAAGAAAAAAGAGAAAAATGCCTTTGTTATAGTTGTGATATAAAATACACTAAAGGTTATAACTCTGATGAGAAGAAATTAATTTACATATATTGTGAAGAGGAGGAAGAAAAGAAACAAGAAACATCAAAATAAGAGGATATACACCAGGAACCAACCCTAGATAAAGAAGAAATGAATCTGACCATATCTTGTAATGCATTGAGAGGAATTACCGCTCCTCAAACTTTCAAGATAGAATGACATATCAAGAACATAAAGGTACTAGTGTTGATTAATTCTGGTAGTACCCATAATTTTATTCATTTTAAGATAACCAAGGAATTGAATTGCTTCCTATATCCAACACTAGAGTGTTAAGTGATGGTTACAAATGGAGGAACTATAAATTGCTCTAGAAAGTGCCATAATATCAAGCTAACCATGGGGTAATATGTATTGAATAGTACAATTCTTTCCATTCCAACGGGTGGTGGTGATGTTGTACTAATAGTCCAATGGTTACAATCTTTGGGTACGATAGCTTTTAATTTTCAAGAACTTTTCTTGAACTTTTTTTTAGAGGAGGATGTTGAATTAAGCGGTATTGTAGGGAAACCAAAAAAGATAATAAACTCTAATAGAATGAGAAAGATTCTAAATAAAGAACATTGGGGTGTAATTACACAAGGGATAACCAAAACAAGGGATGAATGGAAGAATGATGAAGAAGTGTGGACACTCATTCAAAATTTGCAGGTAGATCCCAGTACATTTACTACATTTAGAAGGAAAAATGATTCATTATGGTACAAATATCACTTACATATTTGTAAGAATTCTTATGGAACAAATGTTTGGAAGGATACCTTCGTTGATTTGTATTTGATAAAAAAAACACAATGGGTCAGGTGGTTACCTCTATCAAAATGGTTGTATAACACTTCCTTGCATACTATAGCAAAATAGACCCTATTTATGGAACTTTATGGATATCATCCACCATATATAAAATCATATTTAAGATAAAATTTTAAGGTTCAAGCAGTGGAGGATCACATAGAGCATCAACAATAGGTCCTCCAACTCTTAAAGGATAGTCTCACTTTGGTGCAAAATCGAATGAAATAATAGGTTGATCATCATCACAGTGAAAGAAGTTTTGATTTAGGTGACTGGGTATTTTTATGGCTACAACCATACAAACAAATGTCCCTCAATCAAGCTAAGAAGGATAATAAATTAGCACCAATGTAATATGGTCCTTACAAGGTGTTGCAAAATATTGGTACTATGGCATACATATTGGAGCTTCTTGCATTTTCCAGAGTGCACCTAGTTTTCCATGTTTCGTGCTTAAATAAGGTTATAGGTGACAAGCTCCTAGTTCAAACAATACTACTAGAACATGATGATGAAGGAAAAATCATATTGGAACCTAACAAAATCATAGAGACAAGAACCCAAAAGCTACAAAATCGATCAATTTTAGAGTATCTCATCAAGTGGAAGAAGTTACGCGCTGAAGATTCCACATGGGAGGATGAGAATTTTATACAGAAGCATCCATAACTACTCAAGCATGAGAACAACACTTTTTTTAAGGAGAGGGGCATGTTAGGTCCCTAAAATACTAGTGTATCCCCTTATTGTTATTGTTGGTGTAGCCCCATTATTGTTATTATTATGCCCATGTAGTCCCCATATTTTTATTATTGTTCCGCATAGAAGTCCACTATTTTTATTATTTTTCCCTTACATTATTATTATTATGTAGGCTCTAATTATATTGTGACCCCTTAGACTCCTATATATAGAAAGGAGGTCTTGTCATTTGTATCATCTAATAGTTGTTCATTTGTGTAATGTAAAGGAGTTTTACCCCCAAAGAGGCTAATTTTAAAGTCGTTGATCTATCGTTTCTTCTATTTTGTAAGATGGATGCATAAAAATATCCATGAGAAAGATTGTTACCAAGGTAGCATAAACGTTCAAGAGAAGGAAACAGGATAACTTAAAAGGAACGAGTGAATAATAATAATAATAATAATAATAATAATATGGGAATATTTAAATAAATAATATTAATAATTATGTCATAAGGCATTTCCCTTTGAGAAGAACTCCCCCAACTACCACTCTGCACCAGTTTTCACCGTTGGATCGAATGTTAGACACTTGAAGAATAGTGTGTTGTCATATTGATACAATTTCATCTGAATGAGAAGGGTGTCATTAACCAAATTGGTGGTCCAAGGGTTAAACAAATCAAATGTCTTGCAAGAGCATGAAAAACTTGTAGAAGATGAATCAAGCACTCAACTCGATAGCATACACACCATAGAATACCATGATTTTGACTGCACAAAATAGGTTGTTGGAGAAAAATATGTCCTAGAAAGACGAACTCACTAGAGTTACTTCTTCTGTTTCCCATGGGATTCAAAACCCTGACCAACACCATTTTATACAGTTAAGCATTCAGACACATAGAATTTACTGTGCTATGTTTTGAATGTATTTTCTCAGTGACATCATTGGTTCCTTGAAAATAGAAAAACACATTTAAACTAAAGATGAAAAGGATTTTCATCAGTAACAAACTAGTGACTGTCATTAAAAATCGACCAGGGTTTCATATTAGAAAGAAATTCAATTGCCTTGTGATATGGTATCCATTGTGCATGATAAGCCACAATGACAACCCTTACAATCTTAAGAAGGATGCATTCAGTAACCATTATCCCTGTGTTGTGTTTTCTCCCTAGACGAGAAGCAGTTGCGACCGAAGATGCAACAATGGAAAGGGACCCATCTATAATTGTGAGCCAAAGAGTTTTAGATTGGTTGGTAGCTCCATATATTAGCTTGTTTAGAGGCCTCATTGCATATTACAAACATGTTTAATCACATTGTTTTTGGTCATTGCCACATATTTTCATTGATATGAAACCTTAGAAGCAAGAGCACTAACAATTTTAGGTTTTTTTCTTTTAAATGTTTGGCGAGGGTTTATTTGTTCTTGCAAAAGATGAAGCCCCCACTCAATCTACTACGTACACACCATACACTACCATGATTTCCACTGCATAAAATACAACATTGGGGAAGAATTTGTCCTAGAAAGATGAACTCACCGGAAAAACTTCTTCTATTGTCCATGGGATTCAAAACCCTGATCAACAACACTTTATACAGTTAAACATTCAGACACAGAATACTTTGTGCAGTGCTTTGAATGGACTTTATATAGTGACATCATGGGTGCCTTGAAAATACAAAAAACCATTCAAATTGAAGATGAAAAGGATTGCCATCACTAATAGATTGGGGATTGCTATTAAAAATCCACTAGGGTTTCATATTAGATAAAAATTTAGTTTCTTAGAGATATGGTAGCCATTGTGCATGATAAGATACAATGAAAACCCATACAAGCTTGAGAAGGATGTGTGTAGTAACCATTATCCCAATTTTGTGTTTTCTCCCTAGATGAGAAGCAGTTGTGACCAAAGACACAATAATGGAGAGGGCCCCATCTGTCTCCATGAGCCAGAGGGCTATAGATTAGATGACAGCTCCATATATTGGCTTGGTGAGGGGCCTCGTTGTGTATTGTAGACTTGTTTCATCACATTTTTTTTAGTCTTTGCCTCCTATTTACATTTACAAGAAGCCCAAGAAGCATTTTTGCAGTTGGCATTTCAAGATCATTTTATGATATAATTTTTTGAGCAATCAAGTGTATTTTTATGAGCAATCAAGTGTATTTTTTATGTGGCATTTCTTGGATCTTAGAGGATTGTGAGAGCCTTCCCTAGTGTTTTGTTTTCTCCCCATATGAGAAGTACTTGTGACCGAAGATGCAACAATGGAGAGGGACCCATCTATCTTCGTGAGCCAGAGGGCTATAGATTAGCTGGTAGCTCCATATATTAGCTTGGTGAGAGGCCTCATTGCATATTACAAACTTGTTTCATCACATTTTTTTTGTCTTTACCTCATCTTCACATTGAAAAGAAGCCTAAGAAGCATTTGTGTAGTTGGCATTCCAAGATCATTTTATGGTATAGTTTTATGGGAAATAAAATGTATTTTTTTATGATATGGTTTTATAAGGAATCAAGTGTATGTTTTATGTCGCATTTCTTGGAGCTCAAAGGATTGTGAGAGCCTTGTCACCCATTTTACATACCTAATAGAACAAGAGAATTAACTTCTAGAGTGGATTAAAATACTTGTGTCCGAAAATGGTTTTGAAACAAAGTTGGTTACAATGATAAAGGTTTATTAGGTTGATTGTATAGGTTTATTAGCCATATCATGAAGTTTCTCAACTTATTTCCAGCAAATAAACTCATGTAAGAACTGATAATCATGTGTGTAATTTCCATGGACACAACAAATAGAGAAGTATAATTTGCGCCTAATTTCCATGGATACCACAGATAGAGAAAGGTTGATTTGTGAAAAGTTCAACATTCTTTCCCTATTTTGGTTAGAGATTATTATCTTAACCTCGTTGGATATTATTACCTTAACCCTAATTTGTAGTGTTTAAGCTGTCACCAATGTTATTATTACATTGTTTGTTTTAGTTCTCTAGATTCCCTTGGATTTGATTTTGGTCATTTGTTTTTAATTCCCTTAATCTTCTCTTTATTATGAATATTTGGGGCTAGGTACATTCTATTGAGCATACACCTATTATTGAAGATGAGGTTTTTGATATACATGCCTTTAGACTTACTAACTAGAATTCCCACAATTAATATGTCTATGATGAACATATAAATATTTAAGACTACCTCCTCCTCATCAAATTTAGTATCCAAAAGTGAATTTGAATTTTGGGATTTAGTGTTTTTAAATAAACCCTTATTTTTTATTTTTCCTCGTACATACCCATACAAACTATAATTGATAAGCCACCTATGTCATTATTTCCAAGCCCTTAAAAATGCCATTCTTAGATTTTATTGCTTTGAAACTTCTTCGGGGAGCCTTTAATGTTGGGGTCATTCAAGTAGATAACATTATTAATTTTAGTACTAGGGAAAACTCATTATTACTCTCATTTAACAATAACTAAGAATCCCTACAATGTTGACACTAACAACCCTGGATCAGATCTTGCAGGAGAAATTGCTGCTGCAATGGAAGCTACCTCAATAATACTTGGCAATTTTTATCCAACTTACTCTAATCAACTTCTGAGCCATGCAAAGAAGGTAATTTTCTTTGTTCCATAGAATTGAAAAATAAAGTACATTATAATATTCCCTTATCCAAATATTTACAATGTATTCTAATACAATCTAGTTTATTGATGTTCAATTCAAATGTTGGGGGTGAATCTTGTAGTTGTTTGATTTTGGTGACAATTATAGAGGGGAATATGAAAAAAACATCACGGTGGTTAGAAAGTATTATGGGTCAATCAATGGATATGCTATAAGTTTTTCTTTGCTACTCTTTCTGTAATTGTCACATTAAAATGTATATATTTGACTTGGATTTGATATTTTGGTCTAGGTGGATGCATGATGAATTGTTGTGGCTAGTGATGTAGATTTACCAAGATCAATATTACTTGAACTACCTGAATATTAATGTAGCAACACTAGGTGGAACAACCTGGGATGTGAAAGGATTCAATTGGGATGTTAAATATGAAGGAGTCCAAGTCCTTGCATCAAAGATCATAGTCGATCAACAATGAAATAACCAATTTTTTAATGTGACATTCTAATATGATCATGATTTGAAATCTCAATATGTTTAATGAATTCAATATTTTTATTTGCATTTGTCATTGCCATCAATTTACATAAAATGCAAGCCTAAAATGCTAGATGATAAATGGAAAGTTTTGGTTGCATGATACATTTAACAGTCAATTGACATTTATATGTGGTTTGTGATCAATTCTTCATGCGAAGTAAGGGTGGGAAAATCCTAGTAGTTCTCGAACAATACCAACACAAAACTTGGTATTACATGTGTGCAGGTGTTGAGAAGAATTGAGACAATGTACAAAGAACACCAAGTTTGTTTGTCTTGATATTGATTTGCCTTCATGAATACATTATACATGTATGCTTTAGGTTTATAACAAGCCTACAAAGTGGACTAAATAAGTGTTTCTCTGTATTAAGGTGGATTGTTTTACTAGCTTGAATGGAACAATATGCATGTTGTCACAAGTTCCTCATTCCTCCTCATAGTCAACTCTGATTATTTGTACCAAGGGGTTTCCTCCATTGTATCATACAAATATCTTGCAAGAGAAACTACTCTTGCAATGGCAAGTGCCTCAATAGTATTTAGAAACTCTAATCCAACTTACTCTAATCAACTTTTGAAACATGCAAAGTAGGGAATTTGCTTTGTTCCATAGAATGGACAAATAAAGTACATTATGATATTCTCTTATCCAAATGTTTATAATGTATTCTAATACAATGTAATTTATTGATGTTCAATTCAAATGTTGGGGGTGAATCTTGGAGCTATTTGATTTTGGTGACAAGTACAAAGGAGAATATGACAACAACATCATGGTGGCTAGAAAGTATTATGGGTCAATAAGTGGACATGCTATAATTTTTTCTTTGCTACTCTTTATGCAAGTTTCACATGAAAACTCACTTCTTGTACTTGGCTTTGATATTTTGGTCTGGGTGGATACAACATGAATTGCTGTGGGAAACTATGTAGATTTACTAAGCATAAAGAGATCAATATTACTTTAACTACATGACTAGCAATGCATAAACACTAGGTGGAACAACATGGGGTGTGAAAGAATTCAATTAGGATGCTAAATATGTAGGAGTCCAAGTCCTTTTCATCAATGGTCATAGTGGATCAACAATGAAATAACCATTTTTTTAATGTGACATTCTAATATGAACATGATTTGAAATCTCAATATGTTTAATGAACTCAATCTTGTTCTTGGAATTTTTAATAGCCATCAATTTACATAAAATGCAAGCCTAAAATGCTAGATGATAAATGGAGATTTTGAGCTACATGATAAATTTAGTACACAATTGAAATTTATATGTGGTTTTTGATAATTTCCTCATGCAAGGTAGGGGTATGCAAAACCTAGTAGTTCTGCAACAATAACAATAAAATTTTTGGTATTACATGTGTGCTTTTGTTAAGAAGAATGGAGAAAATGTACAAAGAACAACAAGTTTGTTTGTCTTGACATTAATTTGCCTCCATGAATACATTATACATGAATGCTTTATCTTGATAACAAGTCACAAAGTGGACTAAAGGAGTGTTTCTTTGTATTCACGTGGACTGTTGTGATGGAAGAAATGGAACAATATGCATAGTGTACCAAGTGGTTGGTTCCTCCTCACAGTAGAACAATATGCATATTGTACCAAGTGCTTGGTTCCTCCTCACAGTCAACTCTGATTATTTGTACCACAGGGATTCCTCCATTGTATCATACAAAGAGTATTAAACCTTTGTTATTTGCAGAGGAGGATATTCTATATGATTCAATTGCCACTGAAATGACCCCAATGCTTTATTTGGTGCTATTGTTGGAGGATCTGATAATAAATTTGTAGATTCAACATATAAGGAAAAACCTACAACCTACAACAATATCCCAATGGTGGCTATTTTGGTTAGACTTAGAGGGAGAACTACTGGAAATTATGAGAGTCTTCTAGGTAGCCTTTTGTTATGGGATGCAATTAATTTGGTTTTAGTTTGTTTAGATGATGTTGTTGGTGGTGTTTGAATGGTTTCTTATTGCAGTTGTCCTTCCTAAGCTTTGTTCAAGTTCAGGATCCACTATTCCAAATCAAGATCTAACTCAAAATCCAAAGCCTAAGCCAAATCCCTCTCTTGCACCTTAATAGAGCTCTCTAGTAGAAACTCCCCCACGAGGTAAGATTTCCCAAGATTAAATTTTATCTACCACAATGTTGTTCAAACTTCATTTTTTTTTGTGTGACATAGAATGAACAAATTCAATCTCGGTCAAACAAAAAAAGATAGTATTGATTATGATTTATTGCCCACATTTTTTGAAAATAATATGTTGGCCATTAGGTAGAAGAAAACAAGTTCTTGGAATAACAAAGAAAATGTGTATTACAAATATGTTGTGTCCATCATTAATAAATCTCCACACCTCCACACTAGACAATTACATATCTTCAACTCTCTATCCAAAATATATATGGTCATCTATGGGGTCTCTCCAAACCAAATGCCAACAACTTGTAAGATCCTATAGGTTGTAATTAAGAAAAAGCATGGCCAAGATGCAACAAATGTTGGAGACGAAGGAGGTTTTGCTCAAGACATTGAGGTACTTCATTGAAATTAAGAGTTTGAAACTATGTTATGTTCTTATGCAATAATTTTTGTATTAAATGTTATCTCATTGAAATGCACGAGAATAAATAAGGCCTTTAGTTATTGAAGATTGCCATTGAGAAAGCAAGTTATACTTGAAATATTCACATTCTTTTAAGTTTTATTCCTTTATATTGTTGACTTTTTATTGGGTGCAATGATGATTAGTTATAGATGGTCAAGACTCATGTTGTATCAATCACCAACTTGTCATTAGCATGGATGTAGCTACTTTATGATTTGAATTTCAAGGAGGAGGTCGGTATTTATCTTGCATTAATACCAATGTATTTAGAGATACTACTCGCTTTAGTATTAACATTTGTATTGATTATTATGGACTTCTCTTACATTAAAAAATATAATTTAAATGGAGGATGAAGGACTGGACTAGTTTTACCCTTTTTCCCTTTAAAACAAAAGAGGCCCTAATTAGAAGGAAAAAAAAAAATCATTAACTTCTGCAACCTTTTTAACTTCTTCATGACAAATTAGATAATCCTACCATGAGTGGAGTTGGGGCATATTTACCACTATCAAGAAATCTTGATTTTGGCATGTTATTCACTTTAAAACCAAAAACTTTTGGAGCCATTCGTTAGTGATCCATATTGATGCATGGTTTGTTAACATGGTCTGTCTCACCATCCTGCAATGTGAATTAGAGTGTGGATTCTAGTATTGCCAGCAACCCTTATTGATGGGCTACATAGTAGTGCCTAGTGCTAAGCTTTGATATTTACATCATGGAGAAAGCAGAGAAGTCTCAATATAGTCTTAAGTTTTAACCATATTCAAGATGTCATGAGAGGACCTAATTTGAATTGCCACATTTTGAATAATTCTAAATTTTTGAGGTCGAATGAGAGTGTGAGGTTGAATCAGAGTGTGAATTATGATATTGCAAGAAACCCTTACTAATGGGCCACATAGTAGTGCCTAGAGTTCAACTTCAAGATTTTAATAGTAGGATTTGTAATTTAGTAGCATTCCAGCCAAGTCTTCTAGAGTGCTCTCATTGTTGTATAACTGGGGTGAGATAAATGAGGAGCAAGAAAATGTCATGTCCAGCCATCTTATACAAGTAAGTAAAATACAAAATCCTTGTCATCTTAACCCCCCATTAATTAAAATAGTAAATCATCATTGTGTATATATACTCTCCTAGAAAGAATAGAGATATGTCTACCTCCTCCCCAAGGCTTTTCTCCTAGACTGTGGATCTTGGGGAGAAAGGAGAATAGCCTGAATATAGTCTTAAGTTTTAATCATATCCAAGATGTCATGAGAGAACCTAATTTAAATAGCCACATTTTGAATAAATCTAAATTTTTGAGGTTGCATAGATTTTGTAAGTATTTTTCCATGTAAATAATTTCAGTCTATTTCATAATTTTAATAGTAATATGAAATTATGCTATTTATTTGGATGTAATTGTCTTATTTCCAGCTGATCAAGATTTATGAATCATTTATTGAGGATTCTCCAATAGTATCTATAGAAGACCAATTTGATCAAAATGCTTGGGCTGACTGTGCACAATTTATGGCCACAACTTGGGAGAAGGTGAAATTTTTTGGGAATGATTTATGGGTGAAAAATACAAAGGTATTTACTTTGACATCTTCTTGCAATTTAATCATTTATAGTTTTATTGACCCAATCCATTTTTCAGATCTATACTTGGAGTTGCATGTCTTTGGTTGAATCAATTTTTGTTGAAGACATAAATCATCGTCATCTTCTTTTTTCCATCTTGGTTCGAATTGTCATGGACATACGCACATGTACTGCTGCAGCATGTTGGAAATCCTATCAATGAAAAATCTTAGATTGACTCTTATTCTGTATTTGTTCTGGTGTGACATATAATGTCTAATACTTTTTTTGCAACTTCTTGTAGGTGAACCAAATTGGTTCCATTACTGAAAGTATTGAACCAATAAAAATGTCCAAACGTGTTGGATGGGGACTGATGACAATCCATTGAAGGTATTGACTTAGTGCTCTTTTTTCTAAATCTATTTCTTTTCCTCCTTATTCTTGTAACTTTTAGGCATATCTGAGATTGAATGTAATCTTTAATGGTTCTCTCATTAGGTGTATACAATGGCGAAACTAAAGACACCTTTATTGCAAGTTTGGCAGTGGGCTTGGCCAAGATAATGTTATAATGTTCATTTTTTAGTATTTGGTTGCTTTAAAGTTTAGAGAGACTAGTAAGTTCAAGAAGTGTCCAAAGTTTCATGTGGAATTTCTAAGGTAATTGAATTCACTTATAATCTATAACGGTTGTTGTTTGTATCTTCAGGGCCAAATCAAGATAGGTGCTCCTTGTAGGTCTGAGCGACTTGCTAAGTATAATCAAGTGCTTTTATAATATGCTCTTTTGATTTTTTTGGAGTCATGTTTTTGTGTTTTCTTTGATTATAGAGTCTTTGTTTTCACCTTTGCAGCTCTTACGAGTTGAGGAGGAACTGGGGTCGACAGCTGTCTATGCACGCTCAAGTTTCCGCAACCATACTAATGAAAAATGTTCTGGCATCTTCAAGAATTTTTTTGATGTTTAGGATGTGAGGAAATAAATAAGATGTTTTGGCATGTTCGGAAATGTCTTACTCTGTTTTTTTCTGAAGAGATAATTCTATTGGTGAAATTACGAATAAATAGTATTATGTATTTCCCCAGTTTGCAATGGAAAATTTTGGATGCTGAAAATTCATGTGAAATAATCCCAAAGAGGATTGTTATTTCTGTAAAATATTTGTGTAATGATTTATAATAAGGGTGTTAGAATGTTCTGTGTTTTTCTTTAATTACATTCTCTTATATTTAGAGATGGTTTAAATATCCATATTGTGAAGATTTATGATGGGGGTGTTTGAATGTACAATCAATGATGACGGTGTTTGAATATGCGTAATTTATATTGAGTCTTCTGACAGTGTTAATATTAGCTTTATAATATTTGTTATAGTTTTTATTTTGGCATTGACTATATATAGCCTTTGGAAAGAAGTGCACTGGAGGCCCAAGAGATTTTTCTGTGGGATGGAACATTGATTATGAACCCAAAAATTTCAGGGCTTGTCAATGATTCTCATGTTTCATTTACATGTAATGGCCCTTTAAGGATATGATGTCTTATTAGCGCCTTTTTGACAAACTAAATTGTGATATAGGTTTTCTGTTCTCTAGTGTATTTCTTTTGCAAAATCCAAATGTGAGTGTTAATAGGATGAATACCTAATAGTTTGCCTTATTTTTATTAATAAGATGAACACTTAATAGTTTGACCATAAGATGAATACTCAATGATCCATCTCTTGTTAAGTGGGACACTATTATTTATATTAATGAAACATTTTTGGCTAGTTTACTTAAGTAGATAGGGTGCCTCTATTTTCCATTTCTGTAAAGTGTACTCTAGTCTGATTTTTTTTCTACTATGCTATTGGTTCTTATGCTACAACCTTACAAAATTTCCTTTGCAATGGCTAAGAATAACTATTTGGTTATTCACTTTCAAAAATAAAATCCAATGAATAATCACTCTGTTAGGTTGAATTTTCCCACCTTCTATTACAATTAAAAAAGCTTCACTATTCATTTACACTGCGTCCTTCCTGCCAATTCCAAAAATTAATTTACACCTATGGACGTAACTAAAGAAATCACAGGTGCACAGCTAATAATCTTAACCACGAATTCTGGCATTAGATGGGGGAGATTAGCTCTGTACTCCAACGCCAATTGACACTCTGTCAGCATTGATCTCACAATGTCTCACCAATTGTCCCACACCTTTGGTTACAACCAAACAATGTCCCCACAACTGTTTGTTGCAGAATGATAAAGATTGTTCCATGTATACTGATTTCTTTGTTTGGAAGTGGAATTTGTGTAGCCGACATTACTTACTCTTGCATCGCCTGAATTGCCATCGCATATTATAATCAGCCTGCATGAGGAAAGTGAGAGGGTACTCGACATGAAAGCCTGACCTTGGCTGCACTCCTACCAACGAATCAGCATTAATAACGAAAGTGAAAGGGCGCTTCACGTTAAAGCCCAACAACAACACCACTTCGTCTTCTACTCCTCTCAACACCACTTGTACCACTTGCACTGTTAAATACGACAGATCCTTTTCCAAATAGCAGTAAATCTGTTGAATGCATACGGAGGAGGAATAAAGCTAAGGTTTTTAATTACACAGTCAAATACCCTTATGTGACATTGTCAAATTACCGTTGGAAAATTAAATAAGAGAAGTTGCACTATGGAGATTTGGGACAAGGACACCGAGTATATGTGTAGGATTGCAGAGGAGGAGGAAGACAATGACACCAAGTGTGTGTAAGACAAAGACACCATGTGCATTATTGCGGAGGAGGAAGAAGACATTTCTGGATGTTTCAACGTACTATGTACAATATGATCAGCACAACAATATGATTAACTGATTAACTTTCTGAAATCTTAATTTCAGAAAATTTACGAAAGACATTTTTGTCATATATATTGTTATTTCAGATAAGGTTTTTTGCAATTTTATAAAGTTTATTGTAGAAAGTTCTAAGGTATAATTTAGTTGGTGTAGTTTTATAAGGTGTATAATTTGGTTGGTCTAGTTTTATAAGGTGTATTATAGAAAGTTCTAAACTATAATTTAGTTGGTCTAATTTTCATGGTTAAGTATTTTCTCAATTGGGAAGCCATAACGTCAAATTTCTTGGACATCTTTGGAGTTAGGCAGAACAGCTGGTGACACGTGGATCCGTCCAAATTATTGCTAAACTTTTCCAGAAGATATTTCTGTTATATATAGTGTTATATCAGCTTGATAAGTTGTGTTGCAGGTGAAAGAGAAATAATTAGGTATTTATCTCCTCGTTAAATTCCGGGATGAAATTTAGATTTTGCCAAATTTGTTGCAGGAACAAAATGCCGATTTACATGGCTTCCCAGGATTTAGATTTTGCCACGAATAATGAGATCTCCGTGCTTACTCGCAAACAACGTATCAATTCAATCAAAAGTCGGCCTCCATGCAAATGTGGCTGAAACGCAGCCATAAATATGCAAGCAGCAGCGATCACACACCATGTTGGCACCAACCGTTCACACAGATTCCATGTTTAGAAATATTTATTGCAACTCTTATATAATAGTTTTAGAAAATTCATATTAAATTATTATTTAAAACAAGCACAATTACAATTTAAAATTAACACAATCAATTAATAAATTTGGTTAATAAATTAATAAATGTAGTTGATCAAGGTTGAGTTAATATTATATTATTATCTTATATTAAATAATAATAATTAAAAATAATAATATAATAAAGAAATAAATATTAATAATTTTTAAAACAATTATTTTTGAATAATAATTTAATAATTAATAATGAAGTAATTATGAAATAAATATTTAATATAAATCAAATAACAATTTAACTATGGTTGATACGAAATTCAATTTTAAATACTCCACTCAAACACAATTATTAAACGCTTGTCGCTTCTAAAACACATTGAGATCGATGACATAAGCTACACCAATTCAAATCAAGTGGATAATGATCACGACCATTCACGCTTTCCAACCAATACATTCTCGCATTGTCTTGCATTTTTTCATAATGTTGAAAAGAAAAAGGCAATGAAATATGCAAACCATCTATTGATTTCACTCTTGATATAGCTGTAAATGTGAGACCGTGCCTCTCTCTGTCTCCGATATCTACAATGGCTCATTACAAGGGAATAATAAAACCCAAGGGATAAATATTATAAACCCAAGGTAAAAAATATTAAGATAAATATTATAAACCCTAAAATAGACATGGATGACCATGATTTACCATTATTGATTTTCATATTGAAAATATGTTTGTGAGAATGTGACGTTTGACCATGGTTGATTTTCATACTAAGACAATCTTTGGCACATTGTGACATTGGACCATTATTAACCATGGATAACCATGATTGTAAACCTAAAGGATTTATATTAAACTCTATGATTAATATTATAAACCCTATGAATAATATCATACCCTAGGAATATGAACCAAATACACTGAAGGGGTTGATATTAATAATTGAAGGGAATAAAAAATACAAGAGATTAATTATAAAACCCAAACATATAAACCCAAGGGAATAATATTAAATCCAAGGGATTAATATTATAAACGCAAGATATATAAACCCTAAAGGGATCGATATTATGAAGCCAAGGGAATAATAAGCCTAAGGGATTAATACTAAAATGCCAAGAGATTAAAAACCCAAGGATTGATAATATAAACCCAAGGGAATAATATTAAACCCAATGGATTAGTATTATAAACCCAAGGTACATAAACCCTAATATAAACCCAAGGGATTATAAAGCTAAGGGAATAATATTAAACCCAAGGGATAAATATTATAAACCCAAGGAATATAAACCCTAAGATAAATATTATAAATTGTAAGATAAATATTTGTCATAATGCGATGTTGGAATATGGTTGACCATGATTGATATTGATATTGAGACAATATTTGTCACAATGCGATGTTGGACAATGGATGACCATATTTGCCCATGGTTGATCTCCATATTGAGACAATATTTGTCACAATGTGACGTTGGACCATAGTTGACCATGGTTGTGACAATGCGACATTGGACCAAGAGATAGTCTTTGTCACAATGTGACCATGGTTGACCATGATTGAACCCAAATGTATTATAAACCTAAGGGAATAATAAACCCAAGGGATTAATACTAGGAACCCAAGGCATTAAAAACCGAGTGGATTGATAATAAAAATGCAAGAGAATAATATTAAACCCAAGGGATTAATATTATAAACCCAAGGTATATAAACCCAAAGATAAATATTATAAACCCAAGAGAATAATAAACCCAAGGGATTATAAATGCAAGGGAATAATATTAAACATAAGGGATAAATATTATAAACCAAAGGAATATAAACCCTAAGATAAATATTATAAACCCTAACATAAATATCACAATGTGATGTTGAAATATGGTTGACCATGATTGATTTTCATATTGAAACAAATAAACCTTAAAATAAACATGGTTGACCATGATTTACCGTTAGTGATTGTCATGTTGAAACGATGTTTGCCACAATGTGATGTTGGACCATGGTTGATTTTCTTATTGAGACAATCTTTGACACATTGTGACATTGGACCATCGTTGACCATGGAAGACCATGATAGTAAACCCATGGGATTGATACTATAAACCGAAGGGGATAATAAACCCAAGGGATTGATATTATCAACCGAAGGGAATAATAAACCCAAGGGATTAATCCCAAACATCACAAAGGTATTATAAACCCAAGGGATTAATATTATAAATGTGAGTTATATAAACCCTAAAAGGACTAATATTATAAACCCAAGGGAATAATAAACCGAAGGGATTAATACAAAAAACTCAAGGGATTAAAAAACCAATAGATTGATAATATAAATCCTATAGAATAATATTAAACCCAAGTGATTAATATTATAAACCCAAGGTATATAAACCCTAAGATAAATATTATAAACCCAAGGGAAT
The DNA here is from genome assembly GCA_000404065.3 of Pinus taeda. Lineage (NCBI taxonomy): Eukaryota > Viridiplantae > Streptophyta > Pinopsida > Pinales > Pinaceae > Pinus > Pinus taeda. The sequence continues at coordinate 40,426 of APFE030149561.1, read as the reverse complement.
AATAAACTCAAGGGATTAAAAACCGAAGGGAATAATATTAAACTCAAGGGATAAATATTATAAACCCAAGGAATATAAACCCTAAGATAAATATTTGTTACAATGTGATGTTGGAATATGGCGGACCATGATTTATTTTCATATTGAGACAATGTTTGTCACAATGTGGTGCTGGACAATGGACGACCATCTTTGACTATGATTGATCTCTATATTGAGACAACCTTTGTCACAATGTGACCATGGTTGAACATGATTGAACCCAAAGATATTATAAACCCAAGGGAATAATATTAAACCCAAGGGATTAATATTACAAATGCAAAGTATATAAACCCTAAAGGGATTGATATTATAAACCCAAGGGATTAATAAATTTCATAATTTATTAATCATGGAGGAACCTATCATGAAACTTATTAATATAAACAATTTACTTCATAAGTAAAATATTTCAGTCTCATATTAAGTAAAATATTTCAATGTAAACTAATATGTACAATGAAAAGAAATAAATTTTCATGGTAAAAACATTTATGAGCATTTCAAGTAATGTTATTATTTTATACTTGGGCTATATTTTTTTGTCAATTTCATCTTTCAGATGCAAACATTTTTTTTTTGAAATTTTGCATTTTAAAAAAAATACACAAGAAGAGATTATATCACTCTAAATACTTCTTAGGTTTGTGATTAAAATAAACCAATACTGATCTTTAAAGAAAAAGCTAATTAGATCAACTTGCAACTTGAATTTTTTTATTAAATGATTGCTAATTAATTTTAGAGGAAAAATTCATTCATGATACTTTACCTAATTCTACACTAAAAGCCTAGGATAGATCAAAGTCATAGTTGAGCTACTCTTATACATTTCTATTTGAAAAGTAAAACAATATTCCATAAAGAACTCCTTCCATCATTAACATCTAAACCATAGTCAATTAGTAAATTTATGATAGACACATAATTGATCTCGTGGAGATTCGTGGCATAAGTTGGTCAAACCTTCTACTCCTCATTTGTGTGACAATACATATTCCTCTTGAGAGTCAAGGGCTCGTAAGTGGGACTCATGATCCAATATCAAATTCGCAAACTTCTCATAGAGGTTGTACAAGTTAAACTTTCCACTACCAGACACTTGTGTCAGTGTGCAAATATATGTATGTTCAGATATTGGTAAAGAAGAAATGGAAATAAATTGTTTCCACAATTATAGGAAATACTATGTTATATATGGTATGGAAAACTTTTGTTATTAATTGAATAAGATGTAACATTCACAAATTGTATCCCATATTCTTCTAGTGTGACCAGAAGATTGGAGTAGACAATATCATCTTCAAACATTGTAATGGATGAAATTTATTTGCACCATAGTGAAGATGTAGGAAAATACATTTTTATATATTTCGCTATATATAAATGAATGTTATAAATAATAATGAGGAACTTATCATGGAGGAACTTATTAGAATTTGAATAATCTCAAATCCGTAGAAAACTGATGGGTGGGGATTTAGGTGGCACAAATATAATTTTTAAATTTATTAAAAGTAATAGACTATTTTGCTAGATAATGTTTTCTTACTTATAAATGAATGTTATAAATAATAATGAGCAACTTTGAAGTTAACGATTGGATAGGGGACGAGGGAGGACGAGAAGGAGCGGAAACGTAGCGTCTAGGGTTCGAGGTTTTCTAAGGAAGTTTTCCCCATGGATGGGCACAGAGGAGGGAGCTGAACTCCTTCCTACAAGGAAGCGGTGGCCAACAAGTGCAAGAAATCTCTGGAGAGAGGCAAAGGTAATGCTGAAGAAGGAAGGAGAAATGGGGAAGAGGAAATAGACGGTTCCATTTTGAAGGAGAATGATAGCACAAAAGACAAGGAGGAAACTGACAAAAAACAGGAATCAAAAGACAAAAAACAGAAGGGACCATGCAAACCCAAGGCTGAAATCATGCCTAGAGTAGTATTAAATAATCCAAAGTTGTAGGCACATAGGGAGCACATGCAGACTTATGCAATCATTTGCAAATTCATGGGGCTATGGCCCACTGAAAATGCGTTACAAACTTGGATTCGATACCACTGGAAGCCTAAAGGAAGCATTGATCTTCATCTAGGGTCCAAGGGTTTCTTCACTGTAGTGTTCACCAACATTGAGGATAAAGACAGAGTGTTTGAAGGCAGAACCTACTTCTATGCAGCAACAGGACTCTATATGAGGCCATGGATGATGAATTTCGTTCTGGAGAGGGAAATTTTTACTTCAGTCCTCGTTTGGGTAAGACTCTATTCTCTACCTCTGGATTATTGGCAAATAGAATCACTAGTTGCCATAGGCAATAAATTAGGAAGGTTTGTCAAAGATGCTGAAGCCACAAGGAGGGGAAAATATACCTCCTTTGCAAGGATCTGTGTGGAGATGGATCTATCAGGAGCTCTTTCGGATGAAGTTATCTTGGAGGTTTTTGATGAGGAATGGGTGCATACAGTAGACTACAAGCATATTCTATTTAGATGTTGTAGATGCCATGAACACAGGCACCTTCTAAGAGACTTCCCTCTCACTAAAGTTGAAATCAAAGGAAACACTAACACAATGAAAGACACAGACAATTTTCACAAAGTAGTTCATAAAGGAAGAACTGGAAAAGAGGGCCAAAGTAACACCAAGCGGGAGGACAAAAGGCTAGTCAAAATCGGTTCCAAGTTCTTGAAGAGAATGAAGAAATAGCAGTAGAAGATCAAGTAATGAAGGAAGGTGATGAGAAGAGGGATAAGGAAGAAGACAATGACTATACACAGGAAAATGAAAAATAGAAAGGAAACATGATGAGTGATTCAGAACTAGAAATGGATCGGGAAATGAACCAGAGTGAGATGGAAATGGAAGATAATGAGCTACAGGAGATTCTTGATAGAGAAAACCTAGATCTAGAAGGGTTTTGGAATCAGGGAACTACATGTGGGGTAGAATCACTACCACAAGAAGAGATCAATAGAATAAAACAGTTATTCGTATGGAAAACTCAGGCCAAGGGTTTGGAGGGAGTAAACAACACTGAAAGACAAAGCAATGAAGGGGGGAAAGCAGCAAAAATGACTCCAGGGTTAGCACCGAGAAATCTAGGAAAAAAAGATGCAGGAAAAAGCAGAACGAGCTCCTGATGGAATGTGGCAAGATCATGGTAGACTCAGGTAAGATGAAAGATCTAACCAGTTACTCCTTTACCAATTGTTAATTATGAACTTCACAACTTGGAATATTAGAGGTCTAGGTAGCAAGAGAAAATAGAGAATGCTGAATAACAGAATGCACCAAGCAGCCCCAGATATAATTTTTGTCCAAGAAATGAAATACTCTATTCAAAAGTTAAGAAAAAACCATAGTAAATGGCTTAGCAGATTTGAGTTTCTAGAAGTTAAATTTGCTAACACAGCAGGGGGTATCCTCACTCTGTGGAATCCCCAAAAGATGGGAATAATTGATGCGGAGGCATCAAGGAACTATTTATTAATGGTCATATAGCTTGTAGGAGACAAGGACACTTATCTAGTTACGAATTTTTATGGCCCCCAAAGGTTAGATGAAAAAATCCGGTTTATAGACTACTTGGTGGATCTTCGGGCCAGGCATGTAGGGTTACCTTGGGTCATAGGAGGAGACTTCAATATGATTAGATCTCTCTCAGAGAAAAAAGGAGGTACAAGAGCTTTAAATAAAGATTCCTCAACCTTCCAAATATTTTCAGAAAGCATGAAGCTTGTTGACATTGAGACAAACAATGGCTTCTGCACATGGAATAATAAAATAGGAGGGGATTCCCAGGTAGCCTCCAAGTTAGATAGATTCATGATCTCTGAAGATCTCATGCTTTTAGACAAGGAAATAATGGCAGAAATTCTACCTTTTGGAGGCTCAGATCACTGGCTAGTTCAAATGGAGATCAAAGGCATAGGCACCCCAAGAAACCAACCTTTTAGATTTGAAAATATCCGGCTTTCACACCCAGATTTTAGCAGCAACATTGAAAAATGGTGGGCAGAAGATTTGCAGATTCAGGGATCAACAATGTTCTTGCTTCACAAAAGATTAAAGCACATTAAGATGAAACTAAAAGACTGGAACAAGAATGAATTTGGAAATATTTTTTGCAGGTAAGAAATAAGTTGAAAACAAGATACTGGAGCTCAACCAAGCTTTGATCAAGGATGGATTTGATAGGAACAAAAATGATCAGGTAGAGAAACATCATCAAGAATAGGAAAAGTTGTGCAAACAAGAGGAAATTTTTTGGAAACAAAAATCAGGAGTTCAATGGCTAAAGGAAGGAGAGCACAACACTAAATTTTTCCATTGTCCCACCATTGGTAACAAGACTCACAACAGGATATCTTCGATCAAGGATGAGGACGGGAAGATTCACCAATCCCATGAGGATATAGAAGCTGTTTTATTTAGACACTTCAGAGGTATTGCCCAGGAAAACATCTTAGTAAGGGAAACTTTCATCAAGGACTTCACTAAACATATTCCTAAGTTGGTTTCCAGAGAGGGCAACTGTAATTTAAATAGACCTGTATCTAAAAAGGAGTCAATGAGGTACTCAAGGAAATGAAAAATGGCAAAGCTCCAGGTCCAGATGGATTCAATGTGGATTTCTTCAAAATTTGTTGGAATATTGTCAAAAAGGATATTGTAAGGGTAGTAGAAGATTCCAGGCTGAATAGAACTATTTTGAAAGCTCTCAACACCTCCTTCCTCACCCTAATTCCAAAACAGGATAATGCACAAACTCCAGAGAGGTATAGACCCATAGCCTTATGCAATGTAGTGTACAAGATAATTTCCAAGGTAGTGGCCAAAAAACTCAAAACTTTGTTGCCTATGCTTATTTCGAGGGAACAATCTAGGTATGTGGAAGGCAGACAAATTCTAGATAACATCATTCAAGCTCACAAAGTAGTTCACTCGCTAACTAGTAAAAAGAAAGCGGGTATGATAATGCAATTGGACATAGCGAAAGCTTATGATAAAGTAAACTGGACATATATCAAGAAAGTGCACAACGCGTTTGGTTTTGATCATAATTGGATTAGATGGGTCATGGCCCTGGTGACTTCCTCTAGCTTTTCAATTTTAGTTAATGGCTCTCCCTTTGAAATTTTTCTTCCTTCTAGAGTACTCATACAGGGTGATCTGCTCTCTCCTTTTCTTTTCATCCTCATGATGGAAGGGCTGCGGTGGTCCATTAAGCATGCCAAGGAAACTGGCAAAATTCAAGGACTCCAACTATCTAAGAATGGGCAAGTTCTAACCCATCAACAATTTGTAGATGATACCATGCTACAGGGAATCCCCACAGTCAAGGAATCGCTTGCTTACAAACAAATCTTGAATGACTTTGCAATGGCAATAGGTATGGAGGTCAATCTTTCCAAATCAAATTTTTTTTTCCTTAACATCCACATTGCCATTTAGAGAAATGTCTCTAGAATTCTTGGCTTTCAAAGAGAATCCCTCCCCTCTAAGTATTTGGGAGTTCCTCTAATTGCCAAACCTTTACATAAGAGCATTTGGGAACCATTAATCATCAAGATGCAAGATAAGGTCAGAAAATGGACAATCAGGTCTTTAAATCTGGCTAGTAGACTGGTCCTTACAAGGGATATGCTCCAAGCTATCCCAGTCTTTATGCTATCAGCTATCCTAGTTCCAAAAGGAGTCTTACAACAATTTAGAAATATACAAAGAGATTTTCTTTGGAGCAAGGAGGAAACCAGGAAAAAATGGGTTTAGTTTCATGGGAGAAGATCTTCATACCTAAGAACCAAGGAGGCCTAGGACTGGATGATCTAGAGATTCTCAATAAGGTTCTTGGGGCCACGCTGTGGTGGAGGTGGGTTAAGGATCCTAAGGCTCAATGGGCAAGCATCTGGAAGGAAAATTATGCCAGCTACTAGAATTTTTTAGAGCTAATAAGAATGTCTAGAAATATAAAGGGCTCTCCCATATGGAACAAGGCTTGGGAGAACAGAGGGGTGGTTCAAAAAAACAGTTTCTGGGAAATCAGAGATGGAGATCATGCACTATTCTGGGAGGATAAATGGAAACAAGAACCAACACTCTTGAAAGAGGAATTTATGGGCCTCAAGCATGAGACAGACAACCAAGGTGTAGTAACGGTAAAGGACTTTTGGGATCATGCTCACAATACAGGAAAATGGAGAACATGGAAGAAAATAGATGGCAGAGAGGACAGTAACCTCAATAGTAGAGTAGAGACACTAAAGCGGATGATGGAGCAGAGGATGATTCTTTTCAATGAAGGGCAAGATCAACTAAGATGGGGTAACAACAAAGAGGGAAACTTCAATATTAAGGAAGCAAAAGGTATTCTCCTGGGGCTGGAATCCCAAGATCCAGGTAGAATTTGGTAGAAGCTTTGGAGGAGCAAAAGTTGGATGAAGATCAAACTCTTTATGTGGTTGGTTCATCATAGGAAAATCCTAACCCGAGACAATATTAGAAAGAGGGGTATGCTGGGGCCCTCCAGATGCTAGCTCTGTGAAGCAAAGAGGAGACAATGGAACATCTTCTCAATAGCTGCATTTTCACCTCAAGGTTCTGGGACTTTTTTGCCAACCTCTTCAAGCAGTCAGATAGAGACAAAGATAGTATCACTAACACCCTAAACAATTGGAGGAATAATGTTTCAGATAATGAAGTTGTTAACTCTGCCTGGGCTCTATTGCCAAGTTTCATAATATGGAATGTATGGAAAGAAAGAAATAGAAGAATTTTCAAAGAAGAGAAGAATTCCTCTCTTTGCCTGTTGGAGCAGATCTTGAAACAGTTAAAAGAGACAATAAGCACTACAGTGAGGGATCTCCACAAGAATACTCCCTCACAAACATAGTTGGGAATACTCAAGTAGTTAGATATGTAGGGGCTCATTCTACAAGGTCTAGATAGGAAAATAAGCATGAAGGAAAAGGTTAAAGAATTTTGGAATCCCCCCGGAAGGCTTTTGAAATATAACATCGATGGAGCATCAAAAGGTAACCTAGAAATAGTTGGCTTTAGAGGAGTTATACGGGATGAAAATGGAAGCATCATCTCCCTTTTCCATTGTCATTTAGGAAAATCCACCAACAACATGGCGGAACTAATGGCATTGGAGCAATGCTTAGAACTTCTAAAATAGGAAAACTACCAAAATGTGATAATAGAAGCTGACTCAGAGTTAGTCGTCAATGCAGCCAAGAAAATTAGTCATGGAATAGGGCCGGAAAAAGTTACAAAACGCTGGAGGTTAATAAGGGTGCTACATAAAATTCAGGATCATATCCAGGGACTATGCACACTTAGATTCATCCATGTGCATAGAAAGGCCAACAAATTGTTGGACATTCTAGCCAACAAATGTGTCACTTGCAAGGATAGAAAAATTTCGATGGGTTGGCTTGCAATGCTACTGGGTGACCTAAAGGAACTTTGCCATAACCAGGCGAAAGAGGATAAAAGAGTGTATCAGAACAAAACCAAGGAAGCCAATATGCAATGAGAAGTTTGATGCAGGACTTACATTTTTGGTCAGATAGGTCTACGGTAGTTAGCTTGCTAGGGGTGGCCTCAGCAACCATGGTTATCACAACAATGAAAATCCCCGGAGGCGGGAGTTTGGTTCTCACAGTCAGGGGAAAGGATGGGAAGAATAACCAGTGGCCCTGTTCAGGCAGCATCATTGCCTACTTTTTCCAGTGTTGGAAGATAAAACCACTTCTCGGGTGGTTTTGGTGCGATTGCACCGTGTTCAAGCCGAAGGCGGTTTCGAATTCGGGGCAGTGATACCATACAACTATTGCCACATGGATGAGGGTGGGGTCCGGAAACCACCCTCATCGCACAATAAACTTCGGTTATTTCAGATGAGCAATTATCAATGTTGTCATTTGATCTTTGCAAGCCCAATCAACGATTAGGATGGCGTGAGCAATTTGGTGGGGCCGAGGGGTTAAACTTCTGGCTTCTTCTTGGAGCATTATGCATCTCCACCGTCGGGTTTAAGTAGGCTAAGGGTTTGCTAATGCGGGTATTCGTGGGGAGGGTTCATGTGTCTCGGAGAGGAAAAGAGAACCAAGAGGAGGAGGAAAAACAAGCAAGCAAAGGAAGGAAAAAGAAAGAAAAGGAAGGACAAGGAAGGCAAAGAAAAGTAAGGATCAAGTAAGGAAAGGTTGTATCAAGCGCTTTAGTAGGAATAATTGGAGGTAACAAGTTGTATGTATGATTTCCTTACTAGTTTTAGCATGTATGGTATATGCATGTGTATACTTGGTTTGTTTGTTGTCGGTGGAATATATTTTGTCATGTTTTGACAGTGGTTTCATCCTTTCCTTACCGTTTCTAAATATCCATGCTATGTGGGATTCTTTCTTGGTTGAGTTTTGGGTTTCTAGAAGGTTTTGGATTCAGGTGAGGTAGTATGGGGAAAATCCCAAGGGTTTGGGGTGGAGATGGTTTTCTCCTATTAGCGCTCAATAAATAGGCATAGATAGGAAAATCCTTAAGGGATAGTGAAGGAATTTTGATCCATCCAAGCCTGGTTTGTTTCAATGATCTTAAGACCAGTTTAGGTATGGTGAGGGTGGAGGTATTTTAATATCTAGATTACCTTGGTTGTTTATGGATTGGTTTATCCCATGAGATATCACATCCATGCTTGGAACATGGAACAAGGGTGATTGACTGAAAGAAATATTTGGTTCCACCAAATATATGGTAAGGTGGTACATGGAAGTCCTTGATTTGGTTGGATTTTGCATATGGTTAATAAGAGCTAAGTTTCTCTCGTCTTGATGAGTAATTATACTTTTTATTATGTGGATTTAATGGTTGTTCTATCATTGTTATATTTCTAGTTATATGGTTGTTATAAACATGGTTATATGGCATATCTAAGTGCGACTCTTTGTAGAATTTTCTCTACAAATTAGCTAGCTCACTGATATCATGTAGAAATTTCACCTATAGATCCAACTGATATATGCAATGTACTAAAGCATAATACTAGATCTACATCTACCATAAACTTTGCGGAAGCTAATCAACCATGAGTAACATCAAGCATGAACATATATAATTGATAAGAAGGAATCAATCACATAACAAAGAATATATCACTGGGGAAGGCACGAGCATAAAACCCCAACACTGTATTATCAATCAAGTGGAAATCCTCAACAACATACAAAAAGAATCAACTCAATAGCTATCCTTCTCTCTCTGTAATCAGAAGATGTCTCTGATGATGTCTCTGATGATGTAAATCATGGACTACCTAGGCCTCATTATATAGGCTGAAATTTGGCCTGATCGTAACTGCTATCACCTCTACTCCAACTACGTAGTCATAGAGAAAATATATGCCTTTCTTATGATAGGAATACTTACCAGAAATATTGTAGCATTTGATAGTACAATGTCCCTCATCTGATCTCAACTGGGTCTTTGTCTGAACTTCCATGCATCAGTTATTTAAGAGTGAATCCTCAGTTATCTAAAATAATAGTTGTCACATACATACAAGCATTAACAAACTATATTTTATTATTTTAACAACTTGTTAAAATAATATAACTAGACTTGACTAGTTAGAACTAAGTCAACTTATTCTCTCAATATAGAACTCATCCTTAATTCCTCAATCAGTGGAGCAAATCAAGGACACATTCCCCAATTAGTGGAGAAATAATTGCATGTTCTCACAAAGACTTCAAGTTTGCTTTCCTTAACTAATTAATTCATGGAGATTAATTACTTAATATTTTAAACTGTTGGTGAGACCAAATTCGTTTTTACTTCCTATAGTTAGACCAGGGACAGCTAAAAATATGAAGGGACCCAGAAATGCTATTTTTAGAACTTTATATTTTTAGCAATTTCAGCTCTCACCATATGTGGCCAATGACCTCACTAGCCAAACTACTATTTTTAGACATGCTATTTTTAGGAGTCCTATTTTTAGCACATTTTAAATTTAACATTTCTTGTTGCACATTTTTCAACACTCCCTCTCAACAAGAAAGGCTTCCTCTCGAACTCGATCCTGTAGCTCTGGAATGTTCTGCATGCGACACATCTACCTGATCCACTTGCTCCAACAACACTTGGAACAAAACCACTCCCAACTAACCACTCTGTTAGGCTAGAACATACTCTGATGCTGAAGCTCTACCTACTACTAACAAGTGCTCCCTCTCTGACATCTGCACTACCGCAACATCTCCATGCATCTCGCACCATTGCACACCTCTTTGTTCCACCTAACACTATGAAAAACACTTGTGCCTCTCACATTGTTGCAGCCTGCTAGCTATGTGTTGTCCTGGGATTCCCTACACTGTTGCTCTCTCTACTGCTCCATCTACATCTATCTCTACCCAATCAGTGAGATCATGCTACTCCACATCGGGGCTCCCATAGCAAGGTCTCATCTAAGAGGTTGGGTACCTCAAGGATCGTACCCCTCCTCCTTGGGATGATCACTCCACATTGCCCCACCTCCTACCTAGAGGTGTGGCTGCATGTGATCCCTCTACTCACCTGGCTTGAAGCTCCCCCCTACTAGAGGTCTCTGCATGAGTAGATGTCTCTGCTCAATCTCCACACATCTTCCCCTGTTGTGGCTACTCCACAACCTCCTGAAGTTGCTGCACCAATCGTGGCTCCTCCACAATTGTCTGAGACTTCTTCTAGCACTGCACATTGAGAGGTAACATACCCTCCCTCTCAACCACCAAGTCTCCATCAGTTTCCTTGCTACTCAAGGCTTTACATGCATCTTGAACCTCAAGAGCACACAGGTTCTTGACTCGTGAACCGATTTGCTTCACCTGTCTAGTGATGGTGTGTCTAAGGAAAACCTTTCCCTTACTGAAGAAGACATCATAGCCTCTGTCTTCCAACGTCGTGATTGACACCAAGTTTCTCTTCAGTCCTGGTACATACTTGACATCAGTCAAGGTAATTCAAGCTCCATGCTCCCTCTAAAAAATAACCATGCCTACACCTGAGACACTATACTTCTCATCATTACCCATCGCTCTGAGTATCTGGAGATCTTTCTCCTCCAAAGTACTGAACAAACTCTTGTCACTAGTCATGTGGAAAGAATCTCCACTCTCAAGAAACCAAACTTCCCATCATGGTTGTAACCATGCATGCGAAGAGTGTGAAATCCAACTCAAAATGTGAAGCAAGTGCCTCACCTTCAGATCCTTCCCCAGATGCCTTCTTGGATCTCCTGCATGGACTATTTGCAGCATAATGGCCCACCTCATGAAAATGAAAGCATCGCACTTTTGATTTTGTCAACCTTCTTCCCATCATTGGAAGAACTAGGTTCAGAAAGAGAAACCTTATCCTTCCCCTTCTTTGCCTTACTCACTAAGGCACAGTTCTCCTCATCCTCCAAGGATGAAGAACTGTCTCTGGTGCTCCGTCTGATCTCCTCCTGCATCAAATCTGACCATAGTCATTCCCAATCTGGTATTTTCTCCCTTCCATTAACGGAGTCCTGGTAGCTATTCAACTCTTAGGAAGGCCAAGGAGTGCTATACTCACCATATCATCGTTCGAGGTCACAATCCCTAAACTTCCAAACTCATCCCTGCGTGAGGTGAGCTTGTTCAGATACATAGAGATTGTCTCATCCTTTTCACACTTTATTCTTTGAATTTTGTCCTTCAGTGCCAGCTTCCTCTGATCACTACTATTCTGATATAAATCTTTCAATGTCTTCCACATTGCATGCAGAGTCTCCTTCCCATTGAGACTCAAAACAATGTGATATTGAACTCCCTCCACGAGAATTCTCCTAGCTCTAGCCACACATTTCTTCCAGTCTGTAACCTGAGTAGCATCAATAGGCTTAGGGACATCTTGGTCAATGAAGTCCTTAAGGCCATTATCTTCCAATACTACCTCCATGCGATCCTTCCAAGCTATATAGTTTGAGCTGCCATCAAGGGCATACTCAAGCCTCAAACCATAGAAATCCATCAATGAACTGGATGTGATAAGAACTGAGATCTATATCCCGAATAATAAACTTTGAATTCCTTCTTCTATATTGTTCTTCCTTGATCACCTATGCTCTGATACCATGTAGAATGTTCTCTACAAATTAGCTAGCTCAATCATATCATGTAGAAATTTCACCTGCAGATCCAACTGATATATGCAATGTACTAAAGCATAATAGTAGAGCTAATCAACCATGAGTAACATCAAGCATGAACACATATAACTGATAAGAAGGAATCAATCACATAACATAGAATATATCATTGGGGAAAGCACAAACATAAAACCCCAACACTGTATTATCAATCAAGTGGAAATCCTCAACAACATACAAAAAGAATTAGCCCAATAACTATCATGCTCTCTCTCTAATCAGAAGATGTCTTTGATGATGTCTCTGATGATGTAAATCATGGACTACCTAGGCCTCATTATATAAGCTGAAATTTGGCCTGATCATACCTACTGTCACCTCAGGTCCAACTATGTAGTCATAGAGAAAATAGATGCCTTTCTTATGATATGAATACTTACTAGAAATATCCTAGCATCTGATAGTACAGTGTCCCTCATCTAATCTCAACTGGGTCCTTGTTTGAACTACCATGCATCAGTTATTTAAGAGTGGATCCTCAGTTATCTAAAATAATAGTTGTCACATGCATGCAAGCATTAACAAATTGTATTTTATTATTTTTACAGATTTTTAAAATAATCTAACTGGACTTGACTCTTTAGAACTAAGTCAACTGATTCTATCAATATAGAACTCATCCTTAATTCCTCAATTAGTAAAGCAAATCAAGGAAACATTCCCCAATTAGTGGAGAAATAATTGCATGTTCTCACAAAGACTTCAAGTTTGCTTTTCCTTAACTAATTCACTCATGGAGATTAATTAATTAATATTTTAAACTGCTGGTAACACCAAATTCGTTTTTACTTCCTATAGTTAGACCAAGGATAGCTAAAAATATGAAGGGACTCGGAAATGATATTTTTAGAAATTTCTATTTTTAGTAGTTTCACCTCTCACCATAGGTGGCCAATGACCTCACTGGCCAAACTACTATTTTTAAACATGCTATTTTTAGGAGTCCCATTTTTTGCAAATTCTAAATTTAACATTTCTTGTTGCACATTTTTCAACACTCTTATCTCATTTTCATTAATGAATATCTAGTTAATGAATTCATGACCTAATTGGTGTTATGAAAACTATTGTGAGAAGGCATTGGTCCTTCTTGTTAAACCTAAGATATTTTTTAGGTCCTTATGCTCATATATGCTTTCATGACCTCTAGGTTGCATGTTTACCATTCATTTGTTAAAATTCCAGTCCTCGTTGGGAGGGATCAGGTCAAGTCGTAGTTCCATTTTTGTTGTAAAAGCTTTGTTTCTATTTCACTTATCATTTCTGGAAGTTTCACTGAGTTTTGAGGAGAGGCCTGAGTCCTAGCATTAAAAATTTAAGGGTCACTAGCATGGAACTAACTGAAAATGTCCACAGTTGTTGGGAAGCAAGCCTATGGGAGTGATTGGAGGCTTATTGATGCTTGGAGGCCTCATAAAGGGAGTGACTGAGGTTCTAGGTTAGTGAAAAATAGAGTTAGCTCAGGGGTTGGAAAAATGGAGGGGATGGGTACCTCCTAGAGGTGTTGTATCATCCAAGGGAGGTGAGTAAGGTCTTAAGTTTTTGAACTCCATTTCCTTAAGGTCACATAGGAGGTTGAGTCTTATCATAGTGACCCTCAACTCATGTTTATGCCAAGAAAACCAATGAAAGTGGGTAAATGTGGGAAGAGACGGTTATAGGGTAGTATTAGATAAGGTTGCACTCTATTTTGGTAAAAGATGATGTTGTCAAGGTTGTGGTTTTCATGCATGGGGTCACAGTATAATGTTGGTATGGTCATGAATGATGTTGTTATATTGATATGATTATGATTATACATGTATCGTGTTAATGTGGATTGATCTTGTAGATGATATAAGCCTCCCCTGAACAACAATGAGGTACAAGTTTGATTTTGGTATATATTAGGTTTATCTAACATGGTACACTTGCAGGAAGAAGAGAATCAAAGATGACAAGAAAAATGGTAGACTACAGTTACCATGACTCTCCCTATAGTTCATTTTGGCAGCAAGGAGATGATTATTCTCTTGGTATAGAAGATACATTCAGGAGTTTGAGGGAAGAGATCATAAGATGCAAAGAAGACAATGATAGGTTAGTTGAGGCCCTAGAAATACTTGCAAGGGCTCTAGAGAAGAAAGTATAAGTCAATGCAGCTATTTTTTAGAGCTTGTCAGAGTTGTAGAGATAAGGATAATTGAGAATCAATCAATATCAAGAAGAGAAAAATTGTGGATCCTATGTTGGCAAGTCTCGGTCTAGATACAGGTTGGATAAAGGGGATAAAACCAAAGGAGGTAGATCACTGGTTACACCTGAAAGGAGGATTAGTATTTATGGGCATCATTCTAGTTCCTCATCTAAGAGACATCATCACAGTAATCACCATTATCATCCTTATAGGAGGATTGAGTACTTTCTCGAGGAGTTCAAGAAATTTAAACCTCCTACATTTGATGGAGAGATGAAGAAGTCAGAAGATTTAGAGGCATGGTTACTTGGCATGAAGAAATTTTTCACATTGCATACCTACTTAGAGAACATGTGCTATGAAACCAGCTCAAGAAAAAGATAGAAAAGATAGATCAACGCCTTAGAATTCAGCCTCTTCGAGGGGGAAACCTCCTTTACATTACATAAATGAACAATTCTTGGATGATTCAAATGACAAAAACCTCCTTTCTATATATAGGAGTCTAAGGAGTCACAATATAA